>JAQZBX010069126.1:0-15629 GCA_029593785.1 Cabassous unicinctus | reverse complement strand
AAGAGCATCGTCAAAGTATTACTACTAACTATAGTCCATATCTCCCTTCCCTATACATTTTTTAAAGGATTTATTTATTCATTTATTTACTTTTATCCATTTTTACCCTCCCCCCCGGTTTTTGCTGTTTCTGTGTCCATTCACTGGGCAACTCTCTGTGTCCATTTCCTGCCCTCTCTTCTCATCCTTCTCCTCCTGTCTTCACTGGGATTCGATCCCTGGAAACTCCGATGTGGGAGAGAGACATCCTACTGCCTGCGCCACCTTAGTTCCTGGTTTTTTGGTGTGTCTCATCTTGGCTCTCCCTTGTGTCACTCTCCTGTTATGTCATCATCCTGCTGTGTGGCTTGGCGGGGCCTGGCGGCACACCCATGCACAGGGCCTGGCAGCCCACGTGACTTCTATATTTTTCTTTTTAAAATTTTTATCGGGAGGTCCCGGGGATCAAACCCAGGTCCCTCCATATGGAAGACGGACGCCCAGCCATTTGAGCCACATCTGCCCCCCTGCTATATCTCTTAAGGTTGACCAAAGATACCTAGAGTTACAGTCATTTCCCATACAGGATAGTCATATTATAAATCAAGCTTGGTTTATCACCAACAGTCTAAAAACCAGACCTAGGGAGAAAAACTAGGTCTGGGGACACATGCATGTTTTCTAACAAAGCGAATGTTTAGCCTACCCTGATTATCACAAAATCAGGACAGCGAGAATAGTCTCAGCCTTCAGACTTTTTATAGTACTATTTCATATATCACATTTGATCTGCACAACCATTTGGTAGGTAAAATGGCTATTATGAATTACTCCCATTTTACAAAGGGAAAATTACTCTAGCGTTTCAGTGGTTTATCCAAAGTGGCACAAGTAGTAAGTGACAGAATTGATAGAAGAACCTCGCTACTCTTGCACCTTTCAGTTTAATCATCTGCAGACCCTTGATTAGCTAGTAATCGAAATCCCAAAAGTGAAAAAGTCCCAACTGGCCAGATCCCCAGAAGTTAGAATCAGCCCTCATGGGCTCTGAAGCATCCATAGGGTTACCAGGCACACCCTGGGGTGTCCCATAGAGGCCTGTGCCTCAGGCTCTCAAGTCCTTTCATTTTTACAGTGTGTTCTGAAATAGTCTCCTCAGGAGATTAGTGCCAAACACTTTGGAGGCCAAGTTTCCTGTGGGCCAGATGATTAGTCGGCCATCTTGGGAGCCTGAGTCACCCATCACAGCTGCTATGCAGGAACCAGCAACCTCCCTCCACCACTAGCAAAAAAATGGAAAACCTGTATCCGCAGGTCAGTGGCATCGAATATTACATCCTCAGAGAAGCCTGACCTCATAATCATATCTAAAATAGCTCTCCTTGGGACTCTTCCACTTTAGGTTTGTTCATCTAACTTATCACTAGCTGACATAGTATATATTTTTTGGTTTCTTCTTTATTGCCCGTCTTCTCCCCCTGTAATGTAAACTCCATGAAAATAGGCACTTGATATGTCTTATTTACAGATGTATTCCCAGCCTGGAACACTGCTGGATCTCTATAAATATTCATTGGGTGAATGAATAAATGTGTTTTCAGCACTGTTCTCTATTTCAACAAGCTGTTACTAAAGGCCTACTCTGAGTCAGGCATTTTGCTATTGGTTGGATGTGGAGTTGAGGGAGACATGGCTCTCTGTGTTTGAGGATCTCCCAATCTGGTGGGGATAGAGGTGAATCCACAAAAATAGTTAACTACCTCACAGCATAATGAAGTGCTGACACCTAGGAACCAACTGCATGTGCAGTAGAAGGAGGTATGGGGCTGGAGAGTGAGATAGTGAAGGGGAGCCTGGGAAGGGAGAGCTCATTAGGCTCCACAGAGAAGATGACATATGGGGGGTGAGTTAAAAGAAGCATAGGGAGTTGCCAACCAGTGAAGAGAAAAGAGGCATTCCAGGTAGAAAGAACAGCATGTGCAACGGCTCAGAATCCTTTAAAAGAAATGTTTGACGGTAACTGAGAAATGTAATGTGGCTGGGATACAAGAGCACTGAGCCGTGTGTGGTGTGGGGAGGAGAGAATGATGGGAGATGATGCTGAAAAGGGAGATTGGGATCAGGCCTTCCTCTCAGGATACCTTCAGGGAGAATTATCAACTGGTTGGGAATTCTTTAGGTATGAAAACTTAAGCTGTGTTGGAGGATGTAAGCTTGTGGCCTCTTTCATCACAGAATTAAAGTTATACCTTAATCACCTTTTATTCACTACTGAGATATTTTTTATATTGACTACATCTTTTACTGCAAGTTCTCCAAGCCAGAGAGTGATGTTGGGGAATTGGACCAGCAGAACCCATTGGGAGGATAGGACATGCACAACCTCTAAAGCCCTTACCTCTGCTGGACTTTGGATGTCACTGGTCTGTTCTCATTTTAAAAGTATGAGGCCAATTTCTCAGTTATCCATGTTGTTTTCTCTACTTCCTTTCAAAACACACACATACACACACACACAATTCTGACTGGTAATATAGAAGTTAAAGGTGACATTGTTTAATGAGAATGAGGGATAGAAAAAGAATGACAAAAAGCAAGCAAGCAAACAACCAAAAAATCCCAACAACACAACAAAAACAAGCCCTGAGGTTGGGGATTATGGGAAGATAGCAAAGTAGGAAGCTCCAGGAATCTGTCCCTCTACCAAAACAACTACTGAATGGGTAAGAACTTTGTGAATCAACTACTTTGAAACTCCAGAGTCTAGTAGAACACTGTGCAACATCCAGGGATGAGTGGGCGGAAGAGGCTGGTAAACTGTAATAAATACTGGTGAGTTTCACTCTCCTGCAGCAGCTACCACCCCCCTCCCCCAGCCTCAGGCGGACAGCAGTGGGGTTTGGAGCCTGGGTTCCTCGTGCAGCTTGCTTGTGCCAGGGTGGGTCATAAAGACCCAGTCCTCCAAACTTGGGGGTGTTTGTTCTGATAACAGACTTCTACCTTTGATCAGCTATTTCAGATCACTGGGAGCTGGCTCTGAGTGTGGCCACCCTTTCAACTGCCCTTGGGCAAGGGCACAAAGAAATCTTAAAGACAGTAACCTTCCTCAAAACTATGGAAAAGCATTAAAGAACTACACCAAGTGGGCAAGTGCTGAGTCAAGAAAATGCAGCTTCGAAAGCATAGAAGATGCTCCAGGCCTGTTATTTGTCCCTCCCTCACCCCCTCTACAATGCAGGGTGGAGCCAGCTTGCACTCCCATTGTAGGTCCCTAGCCTGGTTCCAGAGGGAGCAGAGTGGCCCCTGTGTGCATACTGGGCTGCATGTATGTCAGTGCCAATCTACTGGGTGGAAATCTGAGAGACTGAGCCTTAGACCTTGTCCCAGGCTTGCCCATGCAGAGTTGAAGCAGCCTGAGGCAAAGGATTACCTGCATTAGTTAACTCAAGGAAGCACCCAGGAAGGGAAGGAGATCTATTTCAAAGGGAGTAGAGGGGACATTTACTCAAACTCTTGTAAACAGGGAATTCCTAAGGGCTCTATCTAGCACAAGCCAAGGAAAAGAAGCAGACTCTGCAGCTCTGGCTCCATGCAGGCTCAAAGAAGTCAGAGAGGATCCTGAACTTCCCATTTGACTCAAACTATTTCTTTATAGGAGGACTAAGCTCTGAAGGAGTGCACCAACCAAAGCAGAGCCAATTTGTAAAGACAGTGAAAGATGCTTTTCCCTTGGTTTGTTTGTTTTGATTAGCTCCTGGCATTCAAGAAGATCTCTGTCATATCACTAGCTGGACACAAACTTAAGAAACAGACAGCTCAGGGACTAAATTCCAGAGTTAACACTTTAGAATATTAAAATGTACAATAGTTATGTGATTTTCCCAAGCCTTTTTGCTCTGTTCCTTCTGGGCCAGGAAGTAGAAGGGGAGGAGGTTTGGAGAGAAGGAATTTGGCTTTTCTGTTTTGTATACTCCTGTCTGACGTTTTTACTGCAAACCTGAACTCATGGATGTTGAGGGTTTTTTTATTATTATTAAAATTGTAAATTTCAAAATAATAAAGAATTGAATAAATTCAAAAAAATGTACAGTGTGTAACAAAATATTATAAGACAAACAAAGAAATAGGAAATGATGCCCATCCAGAAGAATGAGGTAAAAGTCCAGAAACCATCAATGAAGAGGAGCAGACTGTGGACTTACCTGAGAATGACTTTATTTTATTTTATTTTTTTTTAGATTTATTTATTTATTTATCTTCCCCACTTGCTGCTTGTGTTTGCTGTGTCCATTTTGCTGTGTGTTTTTTCTGTGTCTGCTTATCTGCCCCTTGCTGTGAGGTCCCGCTGCATCAGCCCACCACGCTGCGCGGGCCGGCCTGCCCTCACAAGGAGGCCCTGGGAAGCGAACCCGGGGTCTCCCATATGGTAAACGGGAGCTCTATCGATTGAGCCACACCCGCTTCCCCCTGACAGTGACTTTAAAAATATGATCCTCAATGTTCTCAAGGAGATAAAGGAAAACATGGAAAGAGAAGTAAAGGATGTGGGGAAAACAATGAACAATCTGGGAATCTCGCCAGAGAAATACTGGAGTTGAAGACTACAATAACTGAAATGGAAAATTCCCAAGGTGGTTTCAAGAGAAGATTGGAGGTGACAGAAGAAAGAATGAAAAATAAGACAACTGAAATGATTCACGCTGAGAAGCAGAAAGAAATAAAGAATAAAAAAAAATGACCAGAGCCTAAGAAATCTGTGGGGCACCATCAAATTCTAAGAAATATACAAACTACCTATACTAGATCAAGAAGAAATAGAAGATCTCAACAAACTAATAATTAGCAAAGAGATTGACTCAGTAATCAAAAACCTCCCAATAAAGAAAAACCCAGGGCCTGATGGCTTTACAGGAGAATTTTACCAAACAGCCCAAGAAGAATTAACGCCAATCCTGCTCAAACTCTTCCAAAAAATCAAATAGAAGGGAAAAATCCTCATTCTATGAGGCTAACATTACCCTAATACCAAAGCCAGGTAAAGATACCACAAGAAGAAGAAACTGTATACTAATATCCCTTATGAATATAGATGCAAAAATCCTCAACAAAATACTAGTAAATAGAATCCAACAGCACACTAAAAAGATTATATACTATGATCCAGTGGGATTTATACCTGGTATGCAAGGGAGGGTCAACATAAGGAAATTAATAAATGTAAGACACCCTATTAACAGAACAAAGGGAAAAACAAGATGTTCTCAATTGGTGCAGAAAAGGCATTTGACAAACTCCAGCACCCTTTCTTGATTTAAAAAAATCACTAAGAAAACTAGGAATAGAAGGAAACATCCTCAACATGATAGAGGGCAAATATGAAAAACCTACAGTTAACATCATACTCAGTGGTTAAACACTGAAAGTTTTCCCTATAAGATCAGGAACAAAGCAAGGATGCTCACTGTCACCACTGTTATTCAACATTGTACTGGAAGTTCTAACTAGAACAATTAGGCAAGCAAAAGACATAAAAAGCATCCAAATTGGAAAGGAAGAAGTGAAACTGTTCCTACTTGCAGATGATATGACCTAATATACAGAAATCCTGAAAAAATCCACAACAAAGCTACTGGAATTAGTAAATAAATTCAGCAAAATGGCAGGGTACAAGAACAACATGAGAATATCAGTAGTTTATTATACACTAGTAATGAACAATCTGAAGAAAAAGTTTTAAAAATTCCATTTACAATAGCAAGTAAAAGTCAGTCATCTAGAAATAAATCTAACCAAGGGCCTGTACATAGAAAACTACAAAACATTGCTAAAAATAAGCAAAGAAGACATAAATAAATGGAAGGACATTCCATGTCCATAGATTGGAAAACTAAACATTGTTAAGGTGTCAGTTCTTACCGAAGAAATTTACAGATTCAAAGCAATCCAAATAAAAATTCCAATAGCTTTCTTTACAGAACTGGAAAAGCCAATCATCAAATTTGTATGGAAGGGTTAGGGCCCCCATATAGTCAGAGCCATCTTGAAAAAGAAGAACAAAATTGGTGGACTTACACTTCTTGATCCTAAAAGTTATTACAAAGCCACAGTAATTAAATCCACATCATACTGATGGAAGAGCAGACATATAGACCAATAGAATTGAATTGAGAGTTCAGAAATAAATCCTTGCTTTAATGGCCCACTTACTTTGACATGGTGCCAAGTCTACTCAATTGGGAAAGAATAGTCTCTTCAACAAATGGTGCTGGGAAAACTGGATGTCCATATGCAAAAGAATGAAGGTAGACCTCTGTCTCACACCATATACAAAAATTAACTCAAAATGGATCAAAGACCTAAATATAAGAGCCAGAAATATAACACCCCTAGAAGAAAATGTAGGGAAGCATCTTCAGGACCTTGTGTTAGTCAATGGTTTCTTAGACTTGACAACCAAAGCACAAACAACAAAAGAAAAAATAGATAAATGGGATCTCATCAGAATTAAAAAAAATTAAGCAACAAAGGGATTTACCATGAAAATAAAAAGACAACCTTCTCAATGGAAGAAAATATTTGGAAACTACATACCTGATAAAGATTTAATATCCAGAATATATAAAGAAATCCTACAACTCAACAACAAAAGGACAAACAACCCAATTTTAAAATGGGAAAAAGACTTGAATAGCATTTCTCCAAAGAAAATATACAAGTGACCAAAAAGCACATGAAAAAATGTTCAACATCATTAGCCATTAAGGAAAAGCAAAGCAAATCCATGATGAAAGACCATTTCACACCCCTAGAATGGCTATTATTTAAAAAAACAGAAAATTGCAAGTGTTGGAGAAGATGTTGAGAAATAGAAACACATTCATTCTTGGTGGGAATGTAAAATGGTGCAGACACTATGGAAAACAGTTTGGCAGTTCCTCATAAAGTTAATAGAATTACCATATGACCCAGCAATCCAACTTCCAGGTATACACCCAAAAGATTTGAAGTCAGGGACTCAACCTGATAGTTCCACACCTATGTTCATAGCAGCATTATTCACAATTACCAAAAGATAGAAGCAACCCAAGGATCTACCAACCAATGAATGGATAAACAAAATGTGGTATATATATACAATGGAATATTATTCAGCCATAAAAAGGAATGAGGTTCTGATACATGAGACAATACATGAATGTACCTTGAAGACATTATGCTGAATGAAATAAGCCAGACACAAAAGGACAAGAATTATCTGATCTCATTTTAGAATAAGCAAATTCATAGTCATAATCTAGAATATAGTTTACCAGGGGCTGGGGTGGGGGTAGGGAATGGAGAGTTAATGCTTAAATTGTACATCTGTGTTGGTAACAGGTAGTGGTGATGATAGCATGGCATTGTGAACATAAATAGCAGAACTGAGTTTTGTATTTGAATGTGATTAAAAAGGGAAATTTTAGGATATACATCTATTACTAGAATAAAAATAAAAAAAACATAAGACTGTACAACACAAAAGTGAACCCTATTGTAAACTATGGACTATTGTTAATAATACAATTATAAAAATGTTCTTCCATGAATTATAAAAATGTAGCACACTAATGCAAGGTGTTAATAATAGGATGGTATATGGGAACTCTATTTTATGCATGATTTTTATATAAACCTACAAATTCCCTAATAAAAAAATAAGAATAAAATACAAATTTTAGTATGACAGAAAACACAGCCTTAACACCTTTAACTGTGGCTTATTTAAGAAAATAGTCTGTTCTGTTTATTCAACTCCTCCTCTGGAAAGAAGTTGTGGCTTGGAGGCTCCCATGCCAGGGGCTCCACTCTGGGAAAGTGCTTTCCTATTGATTTGTGTGTCAGCAATTCAAATGGGGGTATTTATACTGCGGCTGAGCACCTAATAAAAATGTAAATTATCGTTTAATAAAAACCGAAAGGGAGGAAAAAATTCAAGGAACAACCTCCTAAGAAGAGTAGATAAACAGCCACATATACAATTCAAGTGTCTCAGAAGGGAGCTGGACACTAGAATTGTGAGCAGTCAGGATGTCCCTCAGGCCCTCACATTGCTCTCTTTCACACCCAAACACCTCTCCCAGGCTCTGCAGCTCTGAATTCTGACGGTGGCTTCATCACGCATTAGCTGTGGGGCTTGGGCAAATAGCAGGCATTTGTCTCGGAGCCTTCCTATACCATAAATAGAAGAAAACAATGGCACCTTAAATATCACTAATGCAAAGCTCTTAGAGTGGAGCCTGGAACATAGTAGGTGCTCAATGAATGTTTGTTTCCTTACGCTCTTTCTCCTTTGCAGGATCCCACATTCAGATCCTTCCTCAAAAACCATGCCCTAGCCTACTAGAATCTGATTGCAGCCAGCTGCTGTCTCACTTAAAAGGCACTGAGCCAATAAATCACACCTATGTATAAATGATTGATAATGAATTAATAGATTAGGTGGTGGCACTTATGGAAAGCAGAAGGAAAGAAATAAAGGAAGCTTTAATAACAGAATGTCAAAAACTAGTTACAGACCTTGCAGGGATATTTCAGGCAATGGGGCTTCTGCAGAATCCCTTAAATCATGCCCATTAGGATACTACTTCTATGGTTACCTGTAAGGATAGACAATACACAAAGTCAGGACTGCAGGGTGTGGGTCTCTCAAATTTTAATGCCAGCATCAGAGGACATACCCACTCCCATGACCATATTCTTGACTTTGACAGTGCCCTTAACTGCACCTTCTCCTGAGTCCTGATTTCGAGCTTCCCAACTCTGGCCACTCTTTTTCTTCTGGCTCTAAAATCCAATTCCAGCAATTCCATAATTGCATGTGGAAGACTCCAAGCCCCTGATGGTGCCTCATTTTTACTATCCATTGACTCCATGCATCACTTACCAGATTTATGTTCTATGATCCGTTATTATCATTCATACCTTGCAAAATACCATGGCCTCTCTGGACTTCTTTTCCTGTCCTTATGTGGCAAAACCCGAAATGGGTTAAACCCAGTTACTGGCTTAGCCATACTTGCATCCAAACAACTGTGTAGTGTCAGGGAAAAATAGATAATTGTGCTAACTCTTGTCACTTTACAATTATAACAATAAATCTCAAATGGACACTAAAAATAGGTTGACAATCCTACTACATGTCCCTTGTGAGTTTACATTTCCATTCTCCAAAACGACAATTTTATATCTCCTTCTACCAAAGTCTGCCTACCCTCACTTTTTCATTTACTCTGACACAATGGCCTTGCCTTTTATTTCACAGAAAGGCACTCCCTCATCCTCCCACCGCTGGTCCCACACTTGGTGCTGTCATTGAGCCCATTCTCCTGACCTTCATTCCTTATTCATGATGGCCGTGTCCCTGATCTTTGCAAAGGTCAACACTCCTCTTGTGTCTTAGACCTCACTTCCTCCTGCTTCCTAAGGACGTTGTTGCTGCAATTATCACCTCTCCACTATCTTGAATCTTCTGTTTCTCCCTCACTGTTTAATTTGTCTATAGCATATAAATATGCTCCAATATCTCCTACCTCAAAAAATGAAATCCCCTCTTGACTCCACACTCCTTCCAGTGTCCACCCTATTTCTCAGCATTCATTAACAGTAAAATTTATTGAGAGACTCGCTGGTTCCAATACTCACTTCCATTCTCTCTTGACACAGCCAGGGTTCCATCCACACCACTCCACAGAGATTGCTCGTCAAGGCCATCGGTGACTTTCATGTTGCTAAATCTCATGGCCATTTCTTTGTTACTTTTGTACTTGATCTCTCAGCACCATTAGATAATTATTCCTTTAAACCACTTTCTTCCCCTGGCGTTGGTGATATGCACTTAGGATTTCCTCCTATCTCAAAGGCCACTCCTTTGCTGCCTTCTCTTTTTGTACTCAACCTCTATAGTTAGAAGATTCTATAGTGTGGTCATTGGCCTCTTTTTCCTTCTCAATTCCCACTTTTGCCTCAGGTGACTTCATACCACTGTATACCAATGACTACAAAATCCATATCTTCAGCTCTGATAGCTCTCC
Source organism: Cabassous unicinctus (assembly GCA_029593785.1). NCBI lineage: Eukaryota > Metazoa > Chordata > Mammalia > Cingulata > Chlamyphoridae > Cabassous > Cabassous unicinctus. The sequence continues at coordinate 5,580 of JAQZBX010069126.1, read as the reverse complement.
GGAACCCAGATTAGGGAGTCCAACTGTCTACCTCACAGTTAGGACTTTGATATTAAGGACATAAAGTGTCCAAAACAGGGCTTTTGATTCCTTGATGGTCTAAATTTGTTTCTCTTCTAGTGTCCCCCTTCTCAGTGAAAGGTATCAATCTATCTAGTTGCTCAAGTGTAAAACCCCAAAGTCATCGTTAATTCCTCTTTCCCCTCACTCACCATGCCATATTCAGTCCACCAGCAAGTAGATCAGCAAGTGCTGTTGACTCTATCTCAAAGCATTTTTCAAATCCTCCCTGAATAACTATAATCCCCAACTCTCACTTGGACCGCTGCAGAAACCCCCAACTATTGTCTTTGATTTCTCTCTTCTGTTGGAGCCAATCAATATCTAAAACCTAAAGTGATCTATTGAAAATGTAAATCAGATTATATTGCTTGCCTTGTTAAAGTCCTCCAATCATGTCCCTCACACTTAGAATAATATTCACATTTTTTACCCAATCAGTAAAATCCAACATGATATTACCTCTACATTCCTCTTTGACAACATTTCACATTTCTCTCCAGTCATTCACTCTGTTCCACTCATACTGGCTTATCAGAAATGCCAATCTCAGGCACTTCAGAACACCTGCAATATCTGTTTCTTAGAATTCAGAGAAATCTTAGGAACCATCTATCCAATTGTCTCATTTCACAAACAAGGAATCAAAAGCCAGGGAAGAGAAGTCTCATAGCAAATTGGTGATAAAGCCAGGACCATGCCTCTTGATTGCCAGGATGGTGCTCTTTTCACTAAAGAATGGTGGGTGACCTCTCCTTCTGAATGTTTGATAACTGTTTCACCTTCTGAGTTGCAGAGACCATCACTTTAGTAGAGACATGGGTCTGAGATTTGGTTCATTCTTGGTTGTGATTTTGAGAAGGGTTCATCCGGTTGACCTTAAGCACCACTGTGGAAATCGTAGTCCTTGAAAGTTACAATGGAAAGATTTGGGAAATTTTAATAAAGATTTCATGGATCCAAACTTTCTGGGCAATATCTGACTCTCTGGAAAATATTTCACCAATTTTGACCTTATGGGGACTGTTTCAGAGGCAACGCGGTCAAGCTGGCATTAAAGTTTCATTGCCATTCCTTAAGCCTGGCCATTTCTCTAGACTCATCAAAAAGCAAATGTAGGTAGGATCTTCATTTCAGTCTAGTGCTGATCTGCTACATCCTTGTTCTCTTGCTTTGGCTTGCTTGCCATTCCTTACATGCCACCTTGGGGTTCATTCAAGCTGATTCCCAGCCCTGCCCACTTCCACCTTTCTGTAGATTTGCTTAAAATCAAGAGTTATTTGTATATCGGATTTACTTCCCTGAAAAGCAGTCATTGTTTTGAAGGATTTCATATCATGCCGGCATATAAAATATCTTAGAAAAATAACAATATTTTAAAGATACCTAGCCTCCATGATAATTTGTGATCACATTTTTCTTTCTGATTTTCCTCTTACATTCTATATCATCGGCCTAGCTTTGGACTTTAAAAGCCTACATTTCAAATGAAGATCTTGCCTAGGCATTTTCTGACTTACTGTCAAGAAAAAGTGTGTTTGGTCATTCACAGAACATATTCTGCTTTGTATATGTACTTCCTTTGACAACAGACAAGGAAGGTAGAATGTCCTTCCTTCTGCAAACTGTCAAAACAATACCCTCTGACTCTTAGTTGACTAATTGCACTTTAGGAGATGGGAAAGGGATGTTGAGAGTGCAATTTTATTTCCATGTTGAGGAACAGGCCCAAACTGCAGAGAAACTCTCTAATCAAAATTTTTAACTTAAAAAATACTAAACATCAACTACCTGAACTTCATCCTACAACTCCAAATCTTCCACTAGTTGTGTGGATACCCTTAATTCCTTGTTCTGCTACACCCTGAAGTGTATGACATGAAGTGCATGCCTGTATCACCTATTTGGTGAAAAGTAGTTAGTTTGGTCTTTTATATCTTATGTGGGTAATCTTTGAAATGCTCCTGATGATCAATGTTTTAGCTTATGAGTAGCACTGGTAACTTCATGTTCTTCCCTATCATATTTCCATTCATTTAAATAATCTATTTTCAGTGTCGTTTGCTTGCCCATTCTGTGAAAAAGAGCTGGATCCTCAGGATGGCTCCTAAACGCTCTAAACTTTGTGTCTTCTTTGAATTTTTTATATACTTGGCACCTCAGAACCTTTCTAACATCACCCCACTTCCACTTCCATGACACATTCTGGATTACAGACACACTAACACATTGAAGAGTTTTCAGGTAAGACCGGCAGGCATGTGTGTGTCCCAGGCACTGTCCTAGGTCCTGAATACCCAGCAGCGAGGAGGCCTCTGAACTCATGAAATGTGCACACTAGGGGAGACCTGCAGGAAGCCCATCACTAGGTACCATCAACTTTACCTCCTCAACACCTCTTACATCTGTCCACTTCTCTCCATCTCTAACCTGTTACCACTTTATTCAAGCTACCATCAACTCTCTCCTCTGCTATTAAAATGAGCCCCTCACTATCCTCCCCACATCTTCTTTTGCCTTCTTCTAATCCATTATTAATATGTATATCTGATCAGGTCACTTTCCTGCTTAAAATCTTCAAGCTCATCACATTAATCTTAGGTTATAAACAAATGTCATTAACGAGGTCCTGCTTGATCCAGCCCTGGCCTGTCCCTCTAGCTTTGCTCTCCCTCCCTCTCTGGACTCCAGCCTCACTGGAGAGGTTCCCAGACTCTCAAGGCTCCATTCTGCCCTATGCTCTTCCCTCTTTCCCTCCATTCCCCTCCCCTCTCGCCCACCTGTGCATACCTTCCTTCTTCTACATAACCTGTCTTCATTGTCAGATCTCAGCTCAAATGCCCCTTCCTTCAGGAAGCAACCCCAATCTCCCCAGAACTAGCCAGTACCCAAATCTATGCCCTCATAGAGCCCTGTAATTTTCTCTTTATCATTTTTAATGTTTTTTTTTTCAGTTGTGAACTGTAACATATCCACAGAAGAGTACATAAGTTATAAAAATAAAGTTTAATCAATAGTAATAAATCAAGTTCCCTGTAATCACCTTCAAAATCAAGCAAAAGAGCTTCACTAGGACACCCAGGGCACCTCTGAGATTTCCTTGTGGAACACAAACCACTCCCCAACCAGGGGTAACTGCTTTCCTGACTTTTATGATAATAATTTTCTTAATTTTGGGGAGGCACTAATATTTATCAGTTTAGAATTACATATATATGTAGACAATTCATATCCATGTTTCCTAGTAAGACTATGCTCCCAAAGATGGTGTCCATTCTACTCACTTTTGTGTTCCCAGTGTCCTGCCTAGGCCCTGGTGCAGAGGAAGTATTCAGTAGGTATTTGGAAACTAAGTGGATGGAGATCCAGGTGGACTCCAATAAGGACTGAGCTATTATGAGGGTCCTTCTGAGCACCCCTTTTTAGAAGGGAGGCTGCAAATTGGGGGTTAGGGCATCTACTGGGTATGAAGAAGATCTTCAAATGCATCTGCCACTTTCTTGCCAGTGAGTTTAAATAAATAAAATAGATGATTGATGAAGCTAGTTGGGGAAATAATTGTGTCTATTTGTGTATCTACTTATCTAACTACCCATTTGTTTATCTATATCTCCAACCATGTAATATTATATAAATACACACCTACTAGAATATACTAGAAAAATTGAGCATCGCAGAAGGACAAATGATTACTGTCTAGTAAGCAGGCATAAATATTGCCCTCCATTCATGACCTACAGGAATAAACCCTGTCCCTGTCAGCAACTCAGACCAGAAGATGGTGAGAAAATAAACTGTGTCTCGGGGATTTGATTCATGAGGGAGAAACACTGTAGCAGGATCATGGAAACACATGAATTATTCACATTTCAGACCAAGCAAGGGGAAGGAGGAGGAGGGGAATGATCAGGAAATGCACGTCAAGGAACTGGAGCTCTCCACGGCCAAGGGGAAGCCCTGCAGGGACTGTGGGAGCAGTTTGACAGGAGGACTGAGACCAGGAGTGGCGAAGGAGGAAAATCAACTTGCCGCTTGGACAGGTAAGCCAAGAAGACCTGGCAGGATGAACGGTGGCTCTGCAATCCTGGCTGGGTAAACCCAAGGAGTGTCTCTACATCTAAAAGCCACTTCCAGCTAAAGTAGCAGCCAGGCAGCTCATGACTGAGTTTAAAAATAAATCCTATTGCCAGGCCCATGGCTGTCCCTATGATTGCAAAAAGAGGGACAAACACATCAGGCTGGATGGCATCTTGTTAGGTGGAGCAGGAGAGTGGGGGCTAGTGAGTTGAGAGCTGGGGTAGAGGAGGGGAAGGAGGGAGTGAGAGGGGGTGTGAAGAGGTGGGACAGCTAAGTAGAAAAGGTGAGGCATATTCCTCAACATAAAAGAGAGATTTAGAATTGTGCTGAAGTGAGATGAATCTTATTGCCAGTAAGAAAGTCCAGCATGACAAGATGGTATGAGACCTGGAGGGGAGAGGAGACAGGAGGGCAGGAGCTGAGTAAATGCAGGAAAGGAATGAAATGAGCAGCCCAAGGTACTGTCAGGAACAGACCTACGGCTAAGGTACTCCAAGTGAGGGTCAGTTGGAAGACAGCTAGTGCAGGGCAGGTAGCTCCATCTGCTTTAAAGACTGGGGCATGGGAGCCAAGGTGGCTCAAGCTGTTGAGTGCCTGCTTCACACATGGGAGGTCCTGGGTTCGGCCCCCAGTGCCTCCTAAAAACAAACAAACAAAAAACAAACAACAAGCAAACAAATGAAAAAACCAACTCAGGGGAGCAAAGGTGGCTCTGTGGTTGAGTGCCAGCTTCCCACATAGAAGGTCCTGGGTTCAATTCCTGGTCCCAGTACCTAAAAAAAAAAGACTGGAACAGGGTGGACACAGCCAGGAGGCTTTGGTTACGTACTAAGAACCCAGCACAGCTCAGCATGTCCACAAATATTTATTGAGCACATACTATGTGCCAGGCTGGGTACACAGAAATATGTCTGCTCTCAAAGAGCATACATTCCAACTCAAGGAAACAGCTAATAAACAGACAAACAAAGAAACAAATGTTTTAATACTTTAGACAGCAAAAAGTCCTATGAAAGAAATGAGATGGGGGAATGTGTTAGAGACTAACTGGACATGTCAGGAGGTAAGAGGGGGCCACTTTAGCTAGGACAGTCAGGAATAACCTGTCTCCAGAGATGACACTTGAATTGAGACCTGGAATATGAACAGGAGCCAGCCAGGTGTTCATCTGGCAGAAGCATAAAGCAGGAAGTTCAGATTGAAGCTGAGAAATGAAGACAAGTACAACCAAGAAGACAACTGCAAATCCAGGCCATGTGCCCTCGTTGAGCCTCAGTTTCCTCAATCTGTAAAATCAGTGGGTTGGACCTGATGATTACTAAGTCCTACTCCCTGTGACATAACGTTTCAAGAAATCCTCACAGAAAAGGTGGGACTTGAGCTGAATCTTTAGGAGATTCTCAAAGCACTAATGAAGGCATTGAAACAAGAACTAAAGGTATA
>JAQZBX010069124.1:0-15631 GCA_029593785.1 Cabassous unicinctus | reverse complement strand
AAAAAAAAAAAAAAAAGATATTAAAAACAATTAATTGGGCAGGAACTCTGCAGTTCATTTCCAGGCCACCTTCCATGTTACATTACACCTTCCCATGTCCTTCATTAATTGTGCAGCCTCCCAAGAGCACCTGAGTTTGCAGCCCTGGGGCTGCAGCACCCTTCACTCAGCACACATATTTACTTAAAACTGGGGCATTCTCTGCTCTGTCCCTATTACTTGCCAGATGCCTTGGTATATGCTTTCCCAGGTGCTCTTCATCTCCATTCCTTAGAACGTCAACTCCAAGGAAGCAGAGCCTTGTCCCTTCCTAGCCCCTAGAACAGTGTCTAGCTCATAGGAGGCATTCAACACATACTTGAATGAATGAATGAATGAATGACATCAGGTGGTGTTATCTCTGTTCAGTCAGAGTGAGGAAACTAAGGCTCAGAGGTTGAATGTTACTTTCTTAAGATGCCGAGCTAGAATTTTCACCCAGGTTTGTCTGGCTCCAAAGCCAGGGCTCTTTCAACAATAGCACTCTGCTTCTAGATGTGAAGGTGCTATGGGTTGAATCGTGTTCCCCCCAAAAGATATATTGAAGCCCCTGGTAAATGTGAATGTAAGCTTATTTGGAAATAGGACACTCACAGACGTAATCAAGTTAAGATGAAGCCATACTGCGATTCAAGTGGGCCCGAAATCCACTACTAGTGCCCTTCTAAAAAGAAGGGAAGAGGTGCCTGAGAAGGCCACACGTCGACAGGGACAGAGGCTGAAGTAATATGCCTCCAAGCCAAAGAACGCCAACCAACACCAGAAGCGGGGACAGAGGCGAGGAAGGATTCTTCCCTGCATGTGTGAGAGGATGCGTAACCCTGCCGACCCCTTGATTTCAGACCGCTAGTCTCCAGAACTCGGGGAATAAATTCCTGTTGCTTTAAGCCACGCAGTGTGTGGTACTTTGTCATGGCAGCCCCTGGAAACTACGACAGAAGGGGAATTTCATATCAACCTCTTTGGCTTTTATATTAAACAAAAAATATATAGTTTTGATATATTTTCCTCAAAACTATCAGGGATTTAGCGCCTGGCTGGAACTTGGAGAAGGCTTCTGTGTGTGTGTGTGTGTGTGTGTGTGTGTGTGTGTAGAGTGGGAGGAGGGTAGAATGTGCTGAAAGGGGAGAGACTCAGCAGGGAGAAATCAGTGCCTCAAGTGATGGCCTTGGCCCAAGAAAGATGTTTTCAGAAAAAGAAGTCTGGGCCAGGAGGGAGATAACTACCCAGTTGGGTGACCTTAAGCAAATAACTCCAGTTTTACAGCCCCCACAGGTACTCACCATGGATGGGGGAAATGATGGCTGCTCCTTTCCTTTGTTTCACTGAGGTGCTGTAAAAATACAAGTGGTAATATAAGTGAAAAGGAAAACAGTAACAGCCGAATGGCATGGCATCTTGTACAGATATCCTAAAATAAGGGTGAAAACAGAAAACACTATAGTTAAAATGACATTTGAAAATTGCTTAAAGGTGACACATCGGACACCTGACTTGTATCCTTTGAGTCCATCACAGCCACTATCATTGTATGAACCAACAGCCATTTCTTTGGGCATTATTTTAGTTTGCCAAAGCCTGCCAATGCAAAATACCAAAAATGGGTTGGCTTTTATAATGAGAGTTTATTAGGGCAGAAACTTACAGTTCCAAGGCCGTGAAATGTCCAAATCAAGGAATCATCAGAGATGTTATCTCACCAAAGGTCGGCTGATGATGATCTGGACTCCTGCCACGTGGCAGGGCAAAAATGGCAGCTGGACTCTGCCTTCTCCTCCAGGTTCACTTTCTCCCAGAGCTCAGCTGTGGGCAACCAGGCATATGGCTGGTCTCTCCCTTCTCATTGCTTCAGCTCTGGCTGCTCTGCTGACTCCAGCCTCTGGCCTCTCTCTCAGCCTCTCAGGGTGTCTCTGTCTTTCTGCAGCTGTAGGCGATCCTAGAGTCCTCTCTCACATGGCAGGGTAAAATGGTGGCTCTCTTTCCTCCATTTATATAGGACTCCATAAAGGATTAGGACCCATACTGGGTCCTGCACTCTATTCAAAGGCCCTTAACTAAAGCGATCTAATCAAAAGTGTTTTCATCAGAAGATCCCATAACTGAATCTAATCAAAAGGTCCCACATATAACAGGTTCACACACACAGGAATGGCTTAGCTTAAGAACAGGATTTTCTGGGGTGCACAAAAGACTCAAGCCAGGACAGGCATCAAATAAAATTTAAACTTCAAATATCAAGGCTACACAACTCATGCCTGTATTGTTTGAGAAATTCCTGCTGGTAAACCAGGATAACCCTCAGCGTGAGCTCAGCTCACCATAAGAGGCCCTCCAGCGCTGAGCCTGCAGAAAGAAGGGCAAATAGCAGCTTCATGGCACACCCTCAAGGTCAGGGTGTGCCCTGGCCCGCACCCAAGCCCACGCTCATGACTAGAACAGGGGCTGCGATCGCCCATGCCTCTCATTTTCTTTTGCTCTTTCTCTCTCTCTCAACACACTGAGTTGACATTTGGTCAAAATAAAAGTTAAAAGCCCATTTAATGTAAATCTTATGCACACACACACAAAGGCAAGAATACTTTGAGGGGAGGAGGGGACACTGTACCTGACCCATACAGCTGACATAGATATAAATTCAAGTCCTGGCATGTTTTTGTCATTTCGGTACCCTCATTCGCTTGGGGAGAGATAGAATGTGCTGTGTGCATCACCTATTTTCATACAACTTTGAACACCCACACTGTATCGATCGCTGTTGACTAGTTACTGGTTCAGAGTGTCACGGTGTCTTAGGGTCATCCTTATTGACATGACTCTGCACTGTGTATGGCGCTGGTGCTCAGGAGGGGTAGCTGAAAGTGGGGCTGCCCCAGATCCACTACTGTCCTTGCTTTGCTCACAGATCATTTTCTGTTGCAAACAAAGCTTACCCAGGGCAAGAGAAGCTTTAGACCATGGTGGCCCTGTTTGTATTTTTCTCCATCAGTGGGTTGATGCTCATGACAGTTCATCCACTAATTCAAACTGTCATAAGCTGGTGCAGCTTGCTGCCGCCGAGTGACTTTCAGCCTTTGTAGACAAAGTTTCTGAGTGGCGGAAGACTGAGGGGGACAGACTTGTCCCTCACAAAAAGACAGTGACAGTGGAGGATGCCCCCTCTGGTGCACAGCTGGAACAGTAATTATCATTAGGTTAATTAATAATAACTAACCCAAACTTGCCCACCATTAGCTAGAAATTGCCATGAGCCATCCCTATTACCACAGCATCAATTGAACAGGGATTGACAGGCATTGTGCTCCCAGGGCTACCAAAAGTAAAGCTTGGGCCAGCCCCCCACTCCTCCATCCAACAAAGAGGCTACGTTCATGGAAGCTGTTTCCCCGGGTTCTTCAATCCACCCCAAACGTTCATTTCCAAGCCCATGCAAGCGATGCGAGATCTGACATATATATCTGACATCAGAATTCCAAAACTTGTCCTGAATGACATTGCAATGACAGATATAGGCCTTTTTTTTTTTTTTGTCCTATAACATGCAGAGTTGTGTGGGAGAGAGTGTAGACTACAATGTGAACTATGGTCCATGCTCAGTGGCCATGCCCCAGGATGCGTTTATCAGTTGCAATGAATGTGCCACACTAATGAAGGGTGTTGTGTATATGGGAGGGTGTGGAAGGTGTGGGGAGTGAGGCATATGGGAATCCCTATATTTTTTGTGTAGCATTTATGTAATCTAAGTATCTTTTTAAAAAATAAAATAAAAATTGCAAAACTTCTGCGCACCAAGGAAAGCAGAAGCTTCCAGAATGGCAGATGCTCCAACTCTGCAACACCTTAGCCATCTCACTTGGCTTCCAGGAATTAAAGTGAAGCTGGGATGGGTTGGAGCAGAGTAGGGATTCTCTCAGAAACCCAGGCATGGAATGTGTTGGATTTGCAGAAGCAAACACAGAATCAGCATGTTACTTGTTTTAAGATAAAATCAACTCAAGGCTATTAAATTACTCCTGTGTCCAATACATCTGGATCATTAGCAACCCCAGGCTCATCTGTTTCATTAATCCCACCGCCATTTAAAGTGAAAATTACTGCATGTCCTTAACTCTACACATTTTGCCCAAATATAATGTTGCCAGAAATAATAGGTGCCCTGGGACATAAACCTATAATAACATGGATTTTTTTTCAGTCAAGTAATCTTTAATTTAAACTAAAAATAACCTAAACAGTAGTCTCTGGAAACCTCAACTATCAAGCTTCCCAGCCCAATGCTAGTCCATCCCAACTATAAATTTATGAGGGACTTAGCATTTGAACATTTTAAACCAGATCAAGAAAGCTCTATATTAGACTCAAGCTCCCCACTTCACACAGTAATCCCACTCTTGGCTCATCCTGCTGACTGGAACATTCCTTAGGGAAGTCCCTCTCTGAAGGCCTAAAGAGTGAAATGCTGATCTAGCAGGACATGTACCTCGTTTGCCAGATCCCTATCAGGAGCGTGCAGGCATAGACGGCACAGTCAACTTTTCTGAGTACTTTTATAAACATCACTTGGGTGTCTTAAGATATCAGGGTCCCTGGCTGGCAGACTCTGGTGGCAGCGTGGTAGAAGAAGGTTCTTTCATTTGATAACCAATTTGACCGGCAGAGAAAACTTGGAAACGGTCCCAAGTGAAACATTGCTCTGTACATACGTGGTGAGGCTCACTCTTCTGGTGCTTGGGTTTCCTCTGATCGTGGTTTTTCAAACAGCCTTGTTGTTTAAAGAAACCATCTGGTGGCTGCTCAAGAGATTCCAGCTGGGGAAGATGGGAGGCGGCTTGTGAAAGCACATAGATAGAAGAACAGTTCATTTGTTGATTCTCCAGAGGATTGTGGTCTGGGTTTGGAAAGATTTCACCACCTGAGCCGGGAGATGCCTACACTCCAGGTTAAACTATTGGTAGTATGGAAGGGAGTTTTACAGAGTTTGTGTTGGGAAACTTGAGTTCCCCTTAAGGGACTTGAACATTTCTGAAAAGAAGACAAGGCTGTGTCTGGTTGGTGAATGCGCAAATTTTAACTTGCTTGACTTTTTCTCCACATTGCAGCAAGTAAGATCCTCTTTCCCTGGGGCTCTACCAGGAGGAAGAGCTTTCTGTGATTGAGAATTTAAGGGATAGATAACCTGGGCAAGGGGAGATATCCTGAACAGATATCCCCAGGTCTCAACTCAGCTAGAACCTTAGGCTTTCTGAAACCATTCATGTTCTCCAAGGAGGGAAATATTCATTTCCCTTAAGCATATGTTCCCGAAATGTTTTTATCATTGATACGAAGACAACCTTGAATTCGCTTCATTTCTTCCAAGTCAGGAACTATGTGGAGAAAAGTAGGGAGCCTGACCTGTGACTCAAACCAAGATCTCAGGGTCATGAACAAGGAGTACACCTGCCAAGGTTGGCAACAGAACAGTTTAACCCGGTCCACCTGCTATAATTACGCTTGATCATATAGGGCTGCCATTACAAAAGACCTCAAACTGGGTGGCTTAAAACATCAGACATTTATTGTCTCACAGTTCTGGAGGCCGGAAGTCTAAAATCAAGGTGTTAGAAGGGCCAGACTTCCTCTTAAAGCTGTAGAGGAGAATCCTTCCTTGCTTCTTCTAGCCTCTGGTGATTTGTCAGCAACCCACGGCATTTTCTATCTCTGTCATCACATTGTTCTCTTCCCTCATCTGTCTGTCTATGCCCAATTCTCCCCTTCATATAAGGAAATCAGTCATATTGGATTAGGACTCAACCCTAATCCAGTTTGGCCTCATCTTAATTAATCACATCTTCAAAGACCTTATTTCCAAATAAGGTCACATTCTTGGGACTGGAGTTTAGGACTTGAACATGTCTTTTGGAGGACACAGTTCAACCCATAACACATTTTATTTCTATCACGTCTGCACATTTAACAGAGCTCACTGAATCCATTAAAAATTTCAGATCTTCATTTGAAAGCTCTCATCAGTTTTATTTGAAGATGTTAAACAAACTGGTTTCTAAATCCAATTTAAGGTTTGTGGTCAGCCACCCACACTTACACAGGCAGCTTAACCGGTGTGATCTTGGTAGATCTAGGTATAGTGATTAGAAAGACGAAAAAGCCACATTTTTTCATGAGTTTAAAGACTTTAACTCATGATATTCTATAAGTCAAAGCCTTGGGTGGTTCCCATTAGCACAGTGAGTTATCTGTAATGTCAACAAAACAGATTGTTGGCATTAAGCTGTTTCAATATTTAATTTTTTATTTTAAATTTAATTTGTTATTTTTTTCATTTTAATTATATTTAATATGTTTAACCATCAGAAGCTTGTGGTTTAAGAACTATAGAATCACAGTTAATACTTTGTTCATTCATTTATTATTCACTTATTTAGCATATACTCTTAGTGCCTATTATGTGCTCAATCAATCTTCATTTACTAAGGGAGCAAGTCAGTACCTTGACAATTTCTCTACAAATTGATACCTCTTGGTTGACTCTGTGAGAACTAGGTCTCACCCTGCATCTCTTGTATTTCAGACTTGATTTAAGTTGTCCCAGGGTGCTAGAGCGCTAGGATCTGGTACTGGATGTCAGAAGCCTGTCGCATAACTGTTCCTTTCTCCTCCTTCCTCTTCCCCTTGGGGCAGCTTGGGGATGAACCACGACGATGACCATTCATCCTGCGCCGGCAGGTCGCACATCATGTCGGGAGAGTGGGTGAAAGGCCGGAGCCCCAGTGACCTCTCCTGGTCCTCCTGCAGTCGGGACGACCTTGAAAACTTCCTCAAGTAAGTCCTCCAAAACTGTCGAATCAGTACCATAGGAAGTACTTCCAACAGACAAAAAAAAAAAAAAAAAAAAGAGGGAGGGCTCTCTGCAAATCCAAGAAGGAGAAACAAATCTCGCATAGAGCTCCTAGCTGGCCAGAAGCGGCAGGGCAGTGCTGGGGAAGCCGCCTCCCAAAACTGTACTTGGCATGATGTTGGTACCCAGGCAGCGATCGTAAACAAAGATTGGAAAACCAATGCAGTGACTGGGTCTTGAAAAGAACCCGTTTCATTTCCCAGCAGTATTTTGACTGGGAGTGGACTCCACCTTAGCAGAGCAGAATCTTTCTGGTCGCTACATTGATTCCCTTGACAGGGGGTAGATTTGCTGGGGAGGAGGAGGATTGCTCACCTCCCTCGCATATGGGGAGTAGATGTGTTTCTCTTGTTGCCACTTCCTTTCTGTAAAGCGTCTGGGCCATTCTGTTCTTCTCAGATATTCGTGGAAGAATTGGCCATCAGCTTTCAGACATTTGTCAAACCACGTTTTTACCCATGGTCCCTTAGTGTCAAGTCCTCGGGCCCAGACTTAGAGATTTGACATGCAGTTGGGTTTTTCTAGACTTTGAGACCTTCGCCACTTAGTCGTATTATTCCACACACTCCACAGAAATGGAAGCGAGGCAGCGAGTCTCACCTGCCATATGGAGCTCTACCTACCAGGAAACCACAAAAAGGCCCAGTGGAGCCAGCAAAGTGGGAAACAGGCATCACTCTAGCTCTGCCTGCTTTCAAAGCCTTCTTAATGCTTGTCTCTCATAGGTGAGAACGTGGTTTAAATGCTACTCAAGGCTTAAAGTGAACTAACTAGTTTTAAGTATTGGCTATTTTATAGTATTTTTTATCACAGAATCTTAATATTGTGTACGTCACTTGACATTATTTCATTTTACCCACAACGGACAGTGAAACAAGGTAGGGTGTTATCATAGACTCACGTGCACAGCTGTTGGCCCTGCCTCTGGTCCCTGTGCTGCCTGTGTGCACCCAGGAGAGGAGGATCAGTGTCAGCACGAGTGTGCTTGTGTGTGTGCAGTCCTTTCCTTAAAAGAATCTTGGCAGGTGGTTGGCTTTTCACCTTATTCCCATCTGCCTTGTTTTAGGAATTGAAAAATACAAGCATTCTATTATTTAACCTCTGGATAGAGCCATGTCCTCATAATTCCCAGTTCAGCTTTTAGGGAATGTTTTTCTCATTGTAAATGAACATCCCCATCCTGGCTAAAAGCCGGAAACCCGGTGCAGTGTGTCCCAGCAGTTCAGGGATGGCAGGCGGCGTAGTCAGGTGAGAAAACGAGTCCAGCAGGGCCTCCTAGGCCTGAGAGGCCCTCCGTGAGAACTGCCAAACAGGCCTAACCTGAGCTCTTTCTTTACTCATGGCAACTGTTGCACAAAGCCATACGCTAAGAAAATATCACAGTGATCTGCTTCAAAAGGCATATTCATCAAAGAGACTTCTTAAACTCCCCAAGAAAAGTACATTCACTTACCTGGGCCTTATCCCCAGGCCCCTTCCTAGCTTGGGAGCTCTGACTGCCTTCAGAGTAACAAGCTGGTGGAAAAACTGAAATCTGTGCATCCAGTACCCAGCTCTTCTTCTCATAACATGTGGAAGAGCATCATTCTCGATGACTGACAAATCAAAGCACAGAGCTGGGTGGTCCGTTTCCAGGTTGACTTGCCTCTCGCCCGTTTCAGGTCAAAAGTCAGCACCTGTTTGCTGGTCACCGACCCCAGGAGCCGCCATGCAGTGCGCCTCCCGCACAAGCTGCCAGGCATGCACTACAGCGCCGGGGAGCAGTGCCAGATCCTGTTCGGCAGCAATGCCACCTTCTGCAGGAACATGGAGGTATGGGGCGCACAGAGCTGGCTCGGAAGGATGGCCCAGCCCTCCTTCTGCAGGCTACAGGACACATGGTATTCACACACATACACACATGTGCACACACACTTTCACACACACCCCACACGCATGCACACATACACATGCACATAACTCACACCCACACATATACACAAATTAATACCCATAAATGTGCATACACTCACCCATGCACACAAGTGCACATACACATGCATACTCACACTCATGCATGCACACACTCTCATACCCCACACACATGCACACACCTGCACACCTACACACTCTCACACCCACATACACCCCTCCCACACACATGCACACATCCACGCTCTCACACTTGGCACACATTCACACACACACTCTCACATCCATATACATACAAACCCACCCACCCACACACACTAGCACCCACACGTGTGCATGTGTACTCTCACACCCACACACACATGCACAGTCCCCTTACACTGTGAATTTGGAATTTGCCTACTCTCTAAAATTTATTTGTAACCCCAAAATCAATACTTGCGGCACCTTTGCAGTCATTCACAGACATGCGTGGAGTGACAAAAAATTTGAGTCACCCGACACGTACAACCCCAGCTGAGGTGGAACAGGGTGACGCTCTGCCTTCTTGTTTTAGCTCCTGGACTGTTAACAAGTTTCCTTTTCATGGATATATATATATATATATATAGTGCCACACTTTTCACAATTCTGTGCTTTTTTTTGGTGATTCGACTGTTTAAAATGGCCCCCTTATGTAGCCCTGAGGTGCTGTCTAGTGTTCGTAGGCACAAGAAGGCCAAGAAGTGCCTTACTGAGAAAAATACGTGGTAGAAGAGCTTCGTTCAGGCATAGGTTATGGTCTGCTACCTGTGGGTTCAGTGTTAATGAGTCAACAATATATATTAAATAATGTGTCTTTCACCAGAAATGTATATAAAACAAGGTTAAGTATTAGTTGATGAAAATGCTATGACCAGAGGCCCACAGGAAGCTAACCCTGTATTTCTCCTGGAGCAGTGGTTCAGTATTTGCTAATTTAGAGTTTATAGCTGCTTTCTAGAACATAACTCCTGTGAGTGAGAATTGACTTTATGTACATACCCATTCACACACATGAACACTTATACACACCTGCACAGGTATGTGCATAGGTGCACCCAAAGATAGGCACAAGTTTTCACACCTGCACATGCAGTTGCTTTCACACACACACTCCCACACACATGCAATTCTGCAGAGGGAGACACCAATGGCCTCATTAGTGTTTTAATATTAAAACTTTAGGACACTAGGAGAAAAGAAAAGAAACACAAAAGAAAGAAAAAAATTTTAAAAAAGAAGAAGAAAAACCAAGATGAAAATGAAAAAAACTAACCCATCCTTCTTGGAAGTGATACAGTGTCACCTTATTTCCAATTCAAAACAGATATGGAAATTTACATATTTAAATATGTAAATACTGGAGAATATCAGATTGGGCAAATGCAACAAGTTCTAAATCGATGTATGCTACCAGTGACAATTCCACCATTAGCACTTTCCACTAATTGGTCCTGCCATGCATGAGCCCCTTCCTCCTCACAGCTCCTAAGATTCCTATCCCCAGTTTGCAGAAGACAATACCAGGTCTCAGAGCTCAAGAGAGCATTCAGAATGGCTCAGTTAGTAGGTGGCAGAGCTGGGATTTGAACCTCCAGAGCTCATACTATTTTACCCTGTTACAGACTGTAAGGCACATGCACGGCCAGTTCTGTGAATGGGGAAGAGGGGTGTATGCAGAGGGTGCCAATAGGGGCATGCCTGAACCTGGAACAGGGCAGTCTGCATGGAGCCTGGAGCCATCTGTGTACAGACGGGGTGGCCCTGGCCCCAGGGAAGGCAGAGCAGCCTGCGGTCCAGCTGGCGGGGGAGAAGTGGAGCTCAGAGGGAGGGACAGTATCTCCCTCCAGCCCTCCACCCCAGAAGTAGGAGAGCCAGCTAAGTTTATGGGGGACTCAGGAGACACACACAGCCCCCCTGGGAGTGGGCAGCCTCAGGGAGGGCTGTCCAAGGGCAAAGACTCAGGACAGCACCCAGTCTCGGAAAGGAGGTCGAGAGACCAGGGTGGGTTCCCAGAGCAAGAGCTCAGGCCAGGGCCAGCTCCAAGGTAGACCGAGGGACAGTGCCTCGAGAATGGGGGCCCTGGCCATTTGTCCAGCAAAACTGGGCCAGCCCAGTCTCCGGGAGACAGGATGCTGCCACCTGAGTGCTTACTGAGTGAATTAGTCCAAGAAATCGGGGCAGAACCTGCCATTATTGGAGCTGCAGAAAAGGGCAGTGTCTCCAAACCAGGCCTTTGCCTCCTGCTATGCTGTTTCTCCAAGTGACATTTATCCAGAACATTGCCCTGAATCATCCTCTCCTATCTCCCTGGGTAGCATGCTGGCCAAGGTCCCTTCCAAGCCTCAGGAAGGGGAAGCTGCCTCCCGCGTCACACCCCAGAGGCCTTGTGTCTACCCCATAGCAGGCAGGTTGGAGGTCGCCCACATGGGGGACATGACGAGCCCCAGTCTCCACTCATTCCCAGCCACCTGCATGAGGGCAACAGTGTCCACCGTCAGCCACCGCAAGGCTCACGGAGGCTATCGTTCGTACACTCCTATGCCAGCCGAGAGGCATCCTGCTGGCCCGTCCCAGCTTCCTGTCCCTTCCAGTGAATTGATGTCACTCAACTGCCAGGAGAGGCAGGTTTCAGAGTGTCCTTGATGGTGCAGAGATAGCATGAGATCCATGTGGACAGAACCCCAGAAGAGTATACTGAGATCTCAGGGCATGCAGAAGGGCCCTGGGCACCATGGATGGAGAAGAGGAAAGCATCCCCTGGGTCAGGGGACCCAGGGTAGCCACTCTGCCCTCTCTAGAGTCTTACCCAGGGCTGGTGGGGCTGCTGCAGATCGGGCTGAGCTTCCCTACCAGGGGTAGGATTGAGTGGGGATAGGAGCAGGACAGAGATGCCCACTCTCTGACAGCTGGAGCTGCCCTCCCTCCTAGAAGCCAGGTGATTCCACTCCAGCTGGGTGAGGTGGGACAGTGGAAGGGGGGCACATGTTTTGGGTACCCCAATCTCCCAGGCTGGACTCTGCTTGCCCACACATGAAACCCTGACTGCAACTCTCAGAGGCAAAAGGCTTTTCATTTTAACCCCATTTAACAGATGAGAAAGCAGAAAGGGGTGGGGCTGGAAACCAAGTCTGGGTCTGTCTTTCACCCATGGAGAAGAGGAGAGTAAGGCTGCAGTCATTCGAAGACAGAACCCAAAGGGATGGAAGGTTCCATGATCCCTTAGTGAAGAAACTAGCGTCTTTCTGTCTTACGAGGTCAATTAGAGAGCATCAGGTCTTGATTAGCTCAGGTATGTAGCCCCTTACTTCCTAGACACTCAAAAACACCCATATATATGAAGTGAGATCTTCTCGTTTGGTAAGTTTCAACGAAGCTGAACAGGTGTTCCTACAGCTCACCAGGAACTGCAAAATATGTTTTCCTAGTGCCCTTTCCTCAAGTGTTTTATCAGTAATAAGCTAAGCACAATAAGCTTTTTTGTCCCCAATCCCAGCAGAAGTAATTACTGAGGGGAGGTGCAGGAGCACCTGTTTGCATGGCTGGTTTGATGACTGTCCACCAGCCTCTGCTGGTTAGTGGAGATTATGCTGCAATGCAAGGCTAGTGATAGTCTCTTATAGCCTGACTATAACAGAGAAGTGGCATTGACTTGCCATACTGAAGAAAATGTCACAATAATGCTCATTGGCACTAATGGGCAAGACAAGAGGCAGGAAGCCTGTTGTCTCCCTGCCATCCCTGGGGAACCAACGACTTGGTAAACACTACCAAACCATTGGTAAATCCAAACCATTGCAGTGCCACCTTTCAGGATTCTAGGCATGCTTTATCATCATTCTCCTTCTTCCATGCCTGTATAGTTCTGGATCTCCGTGAATGTTAAGTTAAACAGGCATCTGGACACTGCTGGCATTGAGCCTTTCTTCTTCCCGGTAACACGGTCTCATTGGTGCTGGCATGCACCCCTCCGCCTTACCTCCCCAGCCTCACCTCCCTTTATGCTCTCCTTCACTTACTCTGTTCCAGCCATACTGGCCTTCCCTGCTCTTACCCAACAGGCAGGTCCCTGGCAAAGACACAACCCTCTTCATTCTGGCTGTTTCATTTTTCCGCAGTTTATCCACAGGAATAATTCCCTTTTAGAGAAGTTGTAGGTTTACAGGAAAATTATGCAGAAAATATAGAGTTCCCATATACCTCCTCCCCCATTATTAACACCTTGCATTAGTGCCATGCCTTTGTTATAGCTGATGAAAGAACATTATTTTAATTGTACCTTAACTATAGTCTACGGTTTACATTAGGGTTCCCTGTTTGTGTTGTATAGTGCTATGTTGTTGTTTTCTTTAATTTTTATTCTAGTAACATGTATGGATGTATGGATTTTCTGTATCCTAACACTTGTAATTTTCCTTTTATTTAATAGTAGCCATTGTAGTGGGTGTGAAATGATATCTCATTGTAGTTTTTATTTGCATTTCCCTAATGGCTAATGATGCTGAACATCTTTTCATGTGCTTTTTGGCCATTTTGAGAAAGGGTATTTTTTGGAGAAATATCTATTCAAATCTTTTGCCCATTTTTAAATTGGGTTGTTTTATCTTTTTGTTGTTGAGTTGTACAATTTCTTTATATATTCTGGATATTAAATCTTTGTCAGATATGTGGTTTCCAATATTTTCTCCCATTCTGTAGGTTGTCTTTTTACTTTCATAATAGTCCTTTGACGCATACAAGTTTTTAATTTTGATAAGGTCTCATGTATCTTCTTTTTTCTTTTCTTGCTCATGTTTTGGGTGTGAAGTCAAAGAAACCATTGTCTAACACAAAGTCTTGAAGATTCTTTTCTATGTTTTTTTTTTGTTTGTTTTTTTGAGTAGTTGTATAGTTCTGATTCTTTCATTTGGGTCTTTTATCCATTTTGAGTTGATTTTTGTATATGGTGTGAGGTCGGGGTCCACCTCATTCGATTGCATGTGGAGATCTAATTTTTCCCAGCACCATTTGTTAAAGAGACTATTCTTTCCCAATTGAATGGACTTGGCCCCCTTGTCAAACTCATTTGGCGATAAATGTAAGTATTGATTTTTTGAACTCTCAATTTAGTTCCATTGGTCTATATGTCTGTGCTTGTGCCCGTCCCACGTTGTTTTGATTACTGTGGCTTTGTGTTAAATTTTAAAATCAGGAGTTGTGAGTCTTCCAACTTTGTTCTCTTTCCAGATTGCTTTGGTTATTCAGGACCCCTTACCCTTCCAAATAATTTTGATGATTGGCTTTTCCATTTCTGCAAAGAAAGCTGTTGGAATTTTGAAGCCTTGGTGTGATAGTTTGAGATTATTTTTGTCAATCCCAAAAGGAGAAAGATTATGTTTGTGAATGAATCTATTCTTCTGGGTGTGATACCCTTTGATTATACTGGATTCATTTGAGGGACCCTTGATTAAATTACCTGTTAAGATTAGGGCTTTTATTTGACCATGTCAGTAAGGTGTGACTCAGGTTGAGTTCCTGCCCCATTGGTGGGCCAATATAAGCAGACACTCACTCAGAAAGACACAGAGGAAGAGAGAGCACTCTGTCATTTTTGATCCTGGGGCCCTGGGGAGAGATGAGGCATTCACCTGATGGTTTGCAGCTGACCTTGTAAGAGAACAGAAAAGCTGAGACTGATATAGAAAGCCCAGAAAGAAATGAGGCCTATGTCAGAAGAGAGATGAAGCCTTGAGAGACGAGTCCTATGCCAGCCTGCAGCTGAAAGAGAGGAAGCCCAGAGGGGTAGGCTGAACCCTCGCAGAGATCAGCCACCATCTTGCTTCAACACGTGGCAACTGACTTTGGTGAGAAAGCAACCTTGAGTTGGACTCTTTAGGGCCTTGTAACTGTAAGTTTTTACCCCAAATAAATACCCTTTAAAAAAGCCAACAGATTTCTGGTACTTTGCATCAGCACCCCTTTGGAAGACACTTGGTAAGATTTATTCCTAGATATTTGGTTCTTTTAGTTGTTACTGTAAATGCTGTCTTCTTCCTTGATTTCCTCATCATATAGTTCATTATCAGTGTATACTAACGCTACTGATTTTTGCATGTTAATTTGTTTGCTGAATTCATTTCTTAGTTCCAGTAGCTCTGTTGTGGATTTTTTTTCAGGATATTCTATATATAGGATCATATCATAAGCAAATAGGGAAAGTTTTACTTCTCCCTTTCCAAGTTGGATGCCTTTTATTTCTTTTTCTTGCCTAATTTCTCTGGCTAGAACTTCCAGTTCAATGTTGAATAACATTGGTGACAGTGGGCATGTCTTGTTCCTGTTCTTAGAGGGAAAGCTGCCAGTCTTGCACCATTGAGTATGTTGTGAGCAGTAGGTTCTTCATGTGTGCCCTTTATCATGTTGAGGAGTTTCCTTCTATTCCTAGTTTTCTAATTATTTTTATCAGGAAGGGATGCTGGATTTTATCAAATGGCTTTTCAGCATTGAGATGATCATGTGGGTTTTTTTTCTTTGTTCTTTTAATGTGGTGTATTACATTGATTTCTTTATCCCTTATCTCTTTTGAATTCTTTTTAATGTGTCCTTCTCAAGAGGTCAACCCTGACCACTGTATTTGTTTTTGTTTTTTTTTCACTGTGGGTAAAAATCAAATTTTTCACAATACATACCAATATTTGTAAAATGATATATAAATACGTATGCATATATGTGCATTTGTTTACGTAAATGTTATTTGTTGTATATATATATATATATATTTTTTTT
>JAQZBX010069123.1:0-15635 GCA_029593785.1 Cabassous unicinctus | reverse complement strand
ATACTGCTCTCAAACTTGTAGCAGCTTCCCTTGCTAGGCCTATTGATTTTCCATTTGTACATATAAAGTTTAGCCTTCTGCTAGCCCTACAGAGAATCCCAGTACTGATATTTGGGTACATCCTTTCAATACCCTATCATTAATATTCCAAATTCTTCAACTGGTGGTAACTCCAATATCTTCCTCTTTGGCTCTACAAGACATTTTCATTCTTCTGGTACTCTGAATCTCCCTGGTCAGCAAGAAGTAATGAAATGCAAGGTAAATATGAGACCCTTATCATAAATTTCCATTATCTTATCGATTACTGACCTGTTATACCTCTAGTCCAATGCCTGAGAAACAGTTTTGGTGTGTATTTTGTTCTGCTATAGACTTGTTCAAGATGGCAGGGAGATTCTTGTACTGCTTACAATGTCATAGCAGTAGCCAAAATATGACCAAAGTTTTTAAATCTCTCATTCAAATAATGGTATAACTTGAACCTATCATTATTATTGTTCCCCATGTTAATTATTTATCTTTTTTTTTTCACCTGAATTATATCTGGTTGTTGTTTTTTTTTGCATATTAAAGCATAATTATCTTTCTATCCCTTTGGTTAAATATTTTTCAATTTTATTTGCTTTTAATTCATTAATTGTTTTAATTTCATCATTTTATTTCTCCTACATTTCCAAGTTAAATTCATTGCTTTTTCTCTAATACTAGAAAAACTTGATTATATTTTTTGTTATCTATTTTATAACATAGGAAGTTTAATACTTCATTATTCACAAGGGTGCTACTTAAAATTCTATGCAATAATATGTATTATTCATGTTGACATCCATCATATCAATATTCTGGAGTTAAATATTTTACTTCCATTTTTACCAAGAATAAGTTAAGCTTTTGTTTTTATTTGTATTTATTTTGAATTTTGAAATTGGAAAGATTTCAATTTTTATATTTTGAATATTAAATTTTAAATGTATTTCATTTACCAAATAATGTGGCCTCTTAAACTTTGAAAATTTATTGAAATTTTTGGATTATTTGCAATCAAGAAAGTTTCAAATGTTATTATCACAAATTATCACATATTTTATTCATAGTTTATAAATTTTGGCATGTGTTTAATTAGATTAATGAGACTGGGGGTTTTTAACCAGGGGTTCAATGGACACCCAAGTAGTCCATGAAAAAAATTTCAGGGGTCTGCAAGCTTGAATTGAAAATTAAAAAAAAATATATTCTTGTGGGGAAGTGTTGATGTGAGAGTGATATATTTATTAAATAATACACAGTATAGTGTGGATTTACTATGATTTTTATTTTGATGTAGTGTGTTCTGAGTACAGTAGATAATGCCTACAAAGAGGTTAGTAAAGATGGCGGAGATGGTTTTATGAGGCTGTGGGAAAACGTTAATTTCTAAATGTTTCCTGAAAATGACTGAACAAATGTTGAACCATGTTAGGCTATCAGGTATTGAAATTATGGAAAAGTTGTAAAATTTAATTTTGAATAATACTAAAACTTAATTTAAAGATATGCCAATATTGAGTGTCATAAAACTATCTGCTGCTACATTCTGAGAAGGTTTCTGTGGTTTTCACTTGACTGGCAAAGGGGTCCATGGAACAAAAAAGTTTAAGAACCCCTGAACAAAATCTAAAGGTGTTTTTTTAATTATGTCACTTCATTTTATTTGCTTATTTAGTAAAAACTTTTATTGACTATCTACAGTGTACCAGGCACAGTCTACATAGTATAGCAAAAAAATAAATAAAAGAACTTTGCCCTCTTCAGGCTCAGAGTCTACCTAGGACATACATAAAAATATACAGAGGCAAATGATATGTCATGTTAGAAAGTGAAGAGTATTAAAAAGTTTGAAAATGTAAGACAAAATAGGACATGAGAGATTTGGGAGATGGGTATGAGAAAGTAACCGGAAACAGTTTGTCCAGGGCAGTAAATTTTTAGCATTTGATCAAAGACTTGAAGGAGGGAAGAATTAGACAACCAGGGACATGGGGAGAATGTTATAGACTGGGGAACACCACTGCAAAGGCTTTGAGCAGAGGGTGAGGCATGCAGTTTGAGGAATAACAAGGAGGTTTATTTTACAACAGTGGCATTCTGTGGTGTGGAGTGAGGAGGAATAAACAACTAGTACATGTATGTCATGATGATAAGTGCTGTGGGTAAAAACTAAGTGGAATGGCTGCATGGAGAAAATTGGCTATGTTACCTTAAAAGAAGGATTTTTTCACGGTAGTTTTCAGGGGCAAGTCATATTTGAGCAACATGAAAAAAGTGAAGTAGGGTGTCATACAAATACCTGGAAGATGTGGGGATCAGGCAAATGGAATTTTAAAAGCAATGTTCTGTGAAATTAGTTATTTTGTGTCTTTTTATGTTAATATTTTGCATTATTTATTTTATTAAAATTGTGAAAAATATAAAATATTGAATTTTTAATTTTAGCTCACATTGAAAATATTTTCTCTTTTGAGGAATTTATTCTGCATAATAAATATAAAATTAAAATTTTTCACATTTTAAAGTTTCATTATATTAATGTTTTTAGTTTCCTTTTTGAAATCTATTTTTTTCTGTATTGTGACCTCTTTCTTATTTCTCTTTAGCTATTTTTAGATAGTTGCTCTACTGCCTTCTCAATCCCATCTATATTTTGAAGGATAAAATGCCTAACTTACTCTACTCCATTTTCCAATTATCCACAAAATACTTGACTTCCAATTTTGTGTATGGATTTAAGAGTGAATTCAAAGCTACATGGTATCAAAGGCCATTTCATTCAAATGAAGGCTTTGGTTTTCAAAAATTCCTGAAACACTTCTTTACATAAAATTAGTTATTATTGTTTTGGTAAGTTGATATTAAAAGTATTTTAGAGGTAGCTAAATAGATCACAAACTCAAGTAATATAAATTATTAACAAGAACATTGCTAGAGACACAGGACTTAATAGACTGATTAAAAAGTACTGTTATTACTTTGACACCTGATATACCAAACCTACTTGAAATTTTTTTTTTAATCAAAGCTTTAGTAAACATTAGGTAGAGAGAAAGAGTGAAGAAGTTATCGAGGAATGTATGGTTCATTCTGGAAAGTTAGATATTACAGGGGGGCTATAGGGAAGAAGCTTAAAGAGAGGCTATAAAAGAGAATGTGGGATATACCAGTGCCAAATATGAAGAATATACTGAGAATAGTTGATATGGACATTTAAGCATTAATTTTTTGCAAATAAATTAAATTATTGCTTCTAATGATGGGCAAGTATAGTAAGGCATTTTTTTGTCTCTTCAGAAAATAATAATAATTTTTAAAAGAACAAATAGATACTATGTTTTAAAATGTTAAATAAATAAGTGTGCAATCTACTTGAAATTCTCCATGAAAGAATACATGTTCAATGCAAATGCAAAATAAAATAAAATATGCAAATTAGAACCAGAATAAATATAAACAAGGTGTGAAAGCCATGATGTTTCATATAATATTAGAAATTGAGCAATATATTATAATGAATGGATGGAAATTTTTGAGAAAAATAAAAATAAATGAAATGTAATCATTGCAATAAGCCTCAATGATGATGAGAAATCTTTAAGGATACCATCCTTAATCAGATTCGTTGATTAGAATGAAAAAACTTATGAAATCTAAATAAAGAATGAGTGCACAGAGAGATAGTAGCTTCAATATATTCCTACGATAATTCATTATTTTATTTCATAAGTTAGCTCTTATAACATTCTTTAATATAAAGTTTTATTTTTTAAAGTGAAGTTTGTAGGAGTCAGATCCCTGTAAAGTAGATAAGAGAAGAAAAGGAAAATTTAAAATTTATGTACATACCTGCACAGATCTCATAGCATCAGCTACCTTCAGTGACTCCCAAGAATGAAAATTGATACTCTTTATAGTTTTTTTTTTCATGTATGAGATATCAGAATTTCCTCACTATTTGATGCCATTTATTTTAGTCATAAATGCAAAGTATATCTCTATTTATGCTTATTTCCCTATATTAATTCTTCAGAAAATATATCATTTGAAAACAAATATACTTGTAAATTATTATGCCATATTTAAAATATATACATAAGAAAGGTTTTGAAAAATAATCTTAGAGTTATTATTTCTCATTAAATTAACTACATGTTTTAAATACCAATCAGTACATGGTTGCCCACATACCCCCCCCCCAAATGCAGATATGACAAACTTAAGTACAGCTGAATTCTTGAAATTGATAAAT
The DNA here is from genome assembly GCA_029593785.1 of Cabassous unicinctus. Lineage (NCBI taxonomy): Eukaryota > Metazoa > Chordata > Mammalia > Cingulata > Chlamyphoridae > Cabassous > Cabassous unicinctus. Next base: position 11,353 of record JAQZBX010069123.1, on the reverse strand, counting down.
TAATGGCTAAGAATCCTGCAAAATTATTGACAAGACACCAAACCACAGATCCAAGAAGCTCAGATAACAAAAAGCATTACCAAACAAACAAAATATCTAGGTATAGCATATTCAAACTGTGTAAATGAAAGAAAGAGATGAAATCTTGAAAAAAAAAACAACCAGATTTTAAAAATATAACTATAGAGGAACAAGTTTAATATTATATCAGACATGTCCTCAGAAACCAAGCAAGAAGAAAATAAAATAATATGCTGAAAGGAAAAAAGAAAAAGACCAACCAAGAATTTTTTATGCAGCAAAATTCATTTTCAAAAGTGAAGGAGAGACAACCAGCAAGATGGTGGCACAGTAAAGAGCTCAGAGAATCAGCTCTTACTACTTGGCAGTTGGTGATCACCCAGAGCTATCTAGATCACTTGTTTGGGGGTTCCAGGCAAAAGAAATGCATCTTGCAACATCCTTGAAAGAATAGGAGGAGACTGCCCATCTAAGAGAAGATTTGTAAGTAGAGATGCCACACCATGGAGGCTAGTGCCCATCCCCACGGGAGGCACAAGCCTCCTCAGGAGCTGTTCTGTGGCTAGAATTGAAAGCTCCACTTTCCAAAACAGGGGAGGAAAAGCCGGTTGTGCACCAATTTTAGCTACTGATTAGTAAATTCAGAGGGCTAAAGTATAACCCTAAGAAAAGCTAAAATTTAAACCTGCCCAAGTCAGAAAGAGGCCGGTGGCTGCCATGATAACTCTGTGCTGAAAGGAAACGGGCTGACAGAAAATCACAGTACTAGTAGGGAACAGCATTTTTCCATCTAGATCAGATTGCTGGTCTAGCCTAAACCCCAGGCCCACCTTGGGCAGGGAGGAAGCTGGGGGTGTGGGGCAGGCTGTGCCAGCCTCTCTGGGAAATTACAAGCCACGCCACGGAGGTGGGTGATCATTCTACTTTGGCAGCACAAGCCACTCCAGGAACTATTCTGTGGCAGGAATTGGAAGCTCCATTTCCCAAAAACAGGGGAGGAAGAGACGATTGGCCACCAATTTCAGCTACTGATTAGTAAATTCGGCTGGCTAAAGTATAAAGCTAAGAATAGCTAAAGTTTGTCCAAGCCAGAAGGAAACCAGTAGCCACCATTTGGACTTCACCTCCAGCATGAGAGGAAGCTGGGCTGACTGAAAATCACAGTGATGGTAGAGACCTGTGTCTTTTACCCAGATTGGCCTGCAGCCCTGGCCTAGGCTTTAGCCCTACCTCAAGCAGGGAGGGGGCTGACAGGCCCTGCACTAGCTTATCCAGGTAACTGCAGGTAAATATATCTGGCACAGACTGAATAATCAGAAGTCTACCAGGGCAACTGTAGTCATCTTGGACCTGCACTTCATAGAATTCTGCCTACGCCTGCAGCTCCATCCCTGCTCCAAGCAGGGGAGAAAGGGACATGAAGTTTCATCAGGTTCTCTGGGCAACTGCAGTCTAGACACGCATGAGTTGGATTATTCCACATGGCTGTGGCTCTGTCCCTATCCCTGGTAAAGGAGAAAGTTGAGAGAATCTTCATTAGTCCTTAAGGCATTGAGGGTAGCTTGAACCTCCACAGCTTATAGCACCAACTACATTCTTGCCTCCAACTACACAACCAGAAAGGAGAAGAGCAGGAAGCCCTAAACTAAAGAGAAAGACTACACCCAGAATAAATACTGTAATAAGCCAGATGCCAAGACACCAACAAAAAATTACAATTCACACCAAGGAACAGGAAGATATGGCCCACTTAAAGGAACAAGATAAGCCTCTAGATGACATAAAGGAGTTGAGACAATTAATCATAGATGTTCAAACAAATCTCCTTAATAAATTCAATGAAATGGCTAAAGAAATTAAGGATATTATGAAGACATTGGATGAGCATAAAAAAGAATTTGAAAGTATACATAGAAAAATAGCACAGCTTATGGGAATGAAAGGTACAATAAATGAAATTAAATATACACTGGAATCCTATAATAACAGATTTGAGGAGGCAGAAGAAAGGATTGGTGAGCTTGAAGAAAAGGCCTCTGAAAGTGAACATACAAAAAAACAGATGAAGAAAAGATTGGAAAAACCTGAACAAGTTCTCAGGGAACTAAAGGACAGCAAGAGATGTGCAAACATATGTGTCATGGGTGTCTCAGAAGGAGAAGAGAAGGGAAAAGGGGCAGAAGGAATATTTGAAGAAATAATGGTAGAAAATTTCCAAACCCTATTCAAGGACATAGATATTCATTTCCAAGAGGCACAACATACTCCCATCTGAAAAAATCCTAATAGATCAACTCTTAGACACATACTAATCAGAATATCAAATGTCAAAGACAAAGAGAGAATTCTCAAAGTCCCTCATTTCCAGACTTTAAGTCATATTACCTAGCTGCAGTGATAAAAACAGCATGGTACTGGCATAAAGACTGACACATAGACCAATGGAACCAAACTGATGGTTAAAAAACAGACCCTCACATCTATGGTCAAATGATTTTTGAATAGTTTGTCAAACCCAGACAGTTCAGGCAGAACAGTCCATTCAACAAGTGGTTCTGAGAAAGTTGGATATCGATAGCAAAAGGAAAGAGGATCCCTATCTCACAGCCTATGCAAAAATTAACTCAAAATGAATCAAATACCTAAATTAAAAGCAAGAACCATAAAGCTTCTAGAAGAAAAATGTAGGAAAATATCTTCACAATCTGGTGGTAGGTAGTCAATTCTTAAAGGAGATAAAAGGAGAACTGAGACTGATATTTAATGTATGTAGAAGCTTTAATCAAGTTTACTGTAAAAGTGTGGAAATGTACAGAGTTGATGGTAACACATTATATTGAGTAACAGCTGGTTTATAAATGGGGATGTGGGTGAAAATGGTAGTCTAGGGATGTAAATGCCAATTGACAGAAAGCTAGAGATTAAACTAGGGACTGAATAGCACAGTAAACCCAGAGGTGGATGAGAATTGTGGTTGATGGTACAGATGCAAGAGTGTCCTTTGTGAGCTAGAGCAGATGTACATCAGTATTGCAGGGTGCTGAGAATGTGCAGAAGCATGGGAAAAATACAACTGGAGTGACCTATGGAGTGTGGTTAACAATGACAATGTAATGGTCTTGCATCTATGCCAAAGAGGTGCTGTGTTGATAATGGGGGAGTATGGAAAATGTGTGCCAAATGTACGCTGTGGACCTGGTAATAATTGGATGATATACTTCATAATCTGTAACAAATATTCCACGGGATGTGGTGTGTTGATAGAAGGGTGTTGTTTGGGAATTCTTCACATGTGCATGATTGTTTGTAAGTTTACAACTCTGTCATAAAAATATATTTGTGCTTTTTCCCCACAGAATCTCTGAAAAAGTAGCAAAAATGGCAAAATAATCTTCCTTAAAACTCTGAAAAAGTGTAAAGTGTTGCTACATTTGGACAAGAGCCAAATCAGGAAAATATAGCTTTTAAAGCAGTAGGAGAAACCCATTGCACACTTGCTGGCCCCTCTTCCGCCCAGACTTGGTACAGGTTGGAGCCAGTCTGCACTACCATGGTGGGTTCTTGGCCCTGTTCTTGAAGAAGGAGAGTAACCCTTATCTGCCTAATAAGGTGCTTGTATGCCTCTGTCCATTAATGGGTAAGCAACCTGAAACACCAAACTAGGAAATTCTTTTCTGACTTGCTCTCCCAGAACTTGCACTGCAGTGAGAAGCATCTTGAGGACAGCTAAAGCAGTATAAGAAACAATTAACTGAAATAGTCTTGGGTAAAGGACTACCTGCTTTACATCATGCAATAGAACAACTAGGAGGGCGAGAAAGTTTATTTCATAGTGAGTAGAAAGAAAATTAAAATTCCTATAAATGAGAGATTTCCTGAAGCATGGGCAATCACAACACTGTGGCAAGACTCAGGCTGAGAAAAGAAAGGAATCTGCACTTCACATTTACTTTGGGATAATATTCTTGAAAGGAGGTCTAAATTCTGAAGGAGCATACAAACAACATGGAGCCAAATTGCCAAGAATATGAAAAATGTTTTATATATTATTTTGTTCATTTTTGTTAACACTCATGGAAATCTCTGTCATATCAAAAGCTGGATACGAGTTAAGGAGCAGAAAGCTCAGAGAATAAATTTCAAAATTAACACTTAAAAATATTTTTCTAAATTGCAGTATTTAGAAAAAAAGATCAAAGATAACTAGGAAATGATGTATCATCAAAAGGAACAGGATAAAATTCCGAAACCATCTGGGACATATTTGGAAAAAAAAAACTTAAAAAAAAAATGATCCTCAATATGTTCAAGGATTTAAAGGAAAACACAAAGAAAAAAAAAAGGGGGAGGGCATCACAAAAAACAATGAGTGAACAATGTGAGAATCTCAATCCGAGAGGAATTTTAAAAAGGAACCAAATGGAAATTCTGAATTTCAGGACCAAAATAACTGAAATTTAAAATTCATTGTAGAATTTCATTTGCAGATTGGAGCTGCAAGAAGGAAGAATCTGTGAATTCAATGTAAAAAAAAAATTCAGGCTGAGGCTCAGAAAGGAAAAATAATTTAAAAAATCAAACAAAACCTAAAACTTGTGAGACACCATCGAGCATACCAATACATGCATTATTGAAATCATAGAAGGAAAAAAGAAAGGGACAGAAGGAATATTCAAGCAAATAATGGCAGAGAATATCCCAAATTTAAAATTAGACAGGAATATACACAGTCAAAATCCCTGATGAACCCCAAAGAGGATAAACTCAAAGAGAAACATGCCCACACTCATAGAAGTCAAAATATTGAATGCTAAATACAATTAGAGTGTTCTTTAAGATGCAAGAGAAAAGCAATGTGTTATGTACATGGGAGTCCTTGAAGATTAAGGCTCATTTTCTCTTCAGAAACCATGGAGGCAAGAAGACAGCAGGACAAAACATTTAAAGAGATGAAAGAAAAAAATGGCAACCAATAATTTTATATCCAATGAGACTATATTTTTTAAATGATGAAGATATTAAAATATTCCAAGATAAATCCTGAGAGTGTTTTTCACCACTAGACCTGCACTCCAAGCAAAACAAAAGAGAGACCTTTGGACTGAAGAGAAAGGACATTAGACAGAGGATCAAAGTGGTATAAAGAAAGATAGGCCTCTGGTCAATGTAAACACAAGGGTACTTATAAATGTCAGTTATATTGTATTGTATTTTTGCTATATATCTCCACTTTTTAGATTCTACAGGTCCTGAAACACAAATTAATAAAAACTAATATTATATCTATGGTTTGTGCCACAAAATACATATACAAGTATTTTGTAAAAAGTGAAAAAAGTTGAGGAAATGGAGTAGTGTAGGAACAGTTTATGTATATAGTTTTGAAATTAAGTTGATATCAACCAAAGAAGAATGTTAAAGATTTAGGATGTAAATTTTAGCCCCTGGGTAACTAAAAAGTAAATAGTTGAAAAATAAATGCAGATAAAAATGAGAAGGGATTCAAAATGATTCTATGCAAAAATTTAAATACATAGGAAAACAGGTTTTAATGGAAGAATCAAGGAACAAAAAAGGTAAAAGACCTCATAGTGAAATAGCAGAAGAAAGTCTTTTATTATCCCTAGCTATTTTCAATATAAATGGATTAAAATTTACTGTCAAAAGGCAGATTGTTAGAATGGATAAAAAAAGCAAGACCCAACTCTATGCTGTTTACATGGGACTCACATTAAATTGAAAAGCTGAAAGTGAAAGGACGGAACAAATATATAAAATGGACTTCAATTCCACACTGTTAAGAGGGACAAAGAATGTTGCTATGTACTGACAATGTGGTCAATTACACAAGAAGATATAACACTTAAAAATATATATGAACTTAATGGCAGCGCCCCAAAATATATGAGGCAAATATTGAAAAATTTGAGGGAGAAATAAATGATTCTACATTAACAGTAGGAGAATTCAATATACAACATTAAAAATGCATAGAAAATCTAGAAAGCATGTCAATAAGAAAATAGGATAATTGAATGATACTATAAACTAATTAGTTTCAACACACTCCTAGAGAATATCAAATCAAGCAGCAGCAAAATACACATTGTTCTTTAATTCATATGGGCCATTCTCCATGAGATTATATATTAGGTCTCAAAACGAGGCACAAGTAATTTAAAAATACGGAAATATTATCCTATATTCTCTCAAATCACAATGGAATAAAGCTAGAAATAAATAACAGTGGAGCCCTGGAATGTTCATAAATATGTGAAAATTCAACAATGCATTGTTAACTAACACATGAGTCAAAGAAGAAATCACCAAAAAAATTAGAAAATGTCTTGAGACAAATGAAAGTGTAACACAAGATACCAAATCTTATGAGATGTAGCAAAGGCAGTGGTGGGAGGGAAATTTATAATCCTAGATACTTAAAATAAAAAGAAGAAAGATCTCATATCAGAGACCTAACCTCACAACTGAAGGTTTTAGAAAAAAAAAAAGAGCGAACAAAACCTAAAATGAACAGAAGAAAAGACATAATAAAATTACAATGGAGATATATGATATAGAGAATAAAAAAATAACTTATATGAAATATAAATATAAATCAATTTATAACGATGAAATGAGATTAGTGGTTATATAGATATGAGAAAGGAATGCTAAAAGGTGTGGAGTCTTTTTGGAATAATGAATTTTTTTAAAGTTTTTGAGATAATGAATGTACAACATTGTGATTATACTAAAAGCCTTTGATTATTACACTTTGGATCGAATAGCAGAAGCACCAGCTATGTACAGTGGGGGAAGCATACAGAGATTGACAGGTGAAGAATTTTCTTGTTTGTTTGTTGTTTATTATTATTTTGGAAAGGATGAAAATGCTCTAATAATGATTGAGGTGTTGAATGCACCACCATGTGATTACAGGAAATACCATTGATTGTACACTTGGGATGAATTGTATTCTTTATTAATATGCATCAATAAAATTGATTTGATTAAAAAAAAAACAATAGAGACAGAGTGAGGGAGCATATGCAGCTCAAGCAATTTATTGCCTGCTTCCCACATGGGAAGTCAGGTTTCCTTCTGAAAAAACAAAAACAACCAACAAGCAAAACAAAGGGAAAAAACAACTCAGGGAAGCCAATGTGACTCAGTGGTTGAGGGCCGGCTTCCTACATAGGAGGTCTCAGGTTTAGTTCCCAGCCACTGGTACTTCAAAAAAAAAGAAAAAAAAATTGAGAGAATGAAGAAAACAGAAATTTGGTTCTTTGAGAAGATTAATAACATCAATAAACTTTTAGCTAGACAAAGAAAAAATAGAGAGGAAGTAAATAACTAAAATCAGAAACAAAATAGGGATCATTACAACTGACCCCAGAGAAATGAAGAAGATTATAAAAGGTTACTATTTACATCTGTACACCAACAAAATCGATAACCTAGATGAAATGGGCAAATTCTTCAAACCATTCAAACTACATACAGAGACACAAAAATAAACATAAATTCTAAGAAACCCTTTGGCACAAAATGAAATTAAACAAAACATGATTCCAGTTGTATAAGAATGATTTTAGCCATTAAGACCAGAGAAAAAGACTATGAATCAAAGAGATTACCATCAGGAGACAACGAAACATTTAGTAACCTGCAATATCTAGATTAGAGCGCTAGCAAAATACACTTAAAATAATCATTGCTTATTTTACTCATTATATCAAAATATAAACCACTGAGAATTGAAAGTTTCTGGCCCCTATTGATAAATTTTCATGACCATTTAAGATTGGTCCCTAATTCCATTGTTCTTTGAACTGGGCTGTCTTCTTCAGTAGTAAGATAAAAGCAGGCACCTAATTTTGAGCAATCTTTTTGACCACTACAAACATAAATTTCACATTTTCTTCTTCTTTAGTGTTTTCTCATAAATATGAGGTTCCTATTCCTATTAGAACTATACAAAAATCAGGTTGTGATGGATGTGTTCTAGTCACCCAGGCAATGGTTAAGAACTAAATGGCTTACTTGTACCAGGGTTTCATACCTTATTTGAACTTAATGTTTTGCATTCTATTGCTTAAAATATTATGCAATTTATCTGAAATTTCCTCTTACATGTGGCACAACAAAGGCAGATGAAGTTTACACTATAAAAATGTTTTATTTATATTGTTTATATCCACTTATTCAGCTGTTGGAACCAACAGGAGAAGCCCCAATGGGTATATGCTCCAGTTATCTTCTGGTTGAAAATAACAATTTGATGATTTACTCATTAGTAAAAAGTAAATTGTTCTAGAATAATGCATTACATGTTGACATTTGTTGAATGAAGAAACTTCGTTGGCCTCTCATTTAAATTGATACCTTAGAAAATACATGAATATATGTTTTAACAATATGCAGATAATCTGAAAATATGACACATAAATTTATATGTTAAGCTCTGATATGGGTTTGCACTTAAGTTCTCTGAGGCCAAATATTTTCATCCAAAGTGCATTCACATAACTATTTTTATCATGTAGTTCATTTTTCCAGGAACATTCACTTGATTACTATAGGGAAAAAAAAAAAGCAAAAAAACCACATCCTCTTGTTTGTTTGTTTTTTTATCCCAGAAGAAAGTGTACTTTTTCTTTGGGGAATCCCCTGGAGACTTCAAAAAGAACTAGGCAAGCTGGCATAAGAATCCAAACACATAATATTCTTACCTTAACTGAATGAGCAGTTCAGTCCCACAGGTAAAAGGAAAAGGTTTTTATCACTTACACAATATCCTATAAACAATAAGCCTGAATCTCCAACAGGAATATAATACTTTAATATTTAAATTAAAGATTGGCTGTTCTACTTAGGTTTGTATTAAAAGTTGAACAGCATGCCTTCTTTGAACATAGCAGGGAAAATAGGAAGGGCTGTTTATATATTCATTTAAATAGATGTAAATTAGAAATGTATTTAATATTTGTGATGAAAGATAGTAGTCAGAATAGGGACACAAGAAATTAAGGGTCACATTTTAAAATTAGGTAAATTGTAAATGGAGAGATTATTAAATGTCAAATGTCCTTTGGGATTTTTTTTTTTTTCAGGATAGAGGAAGATAAACCTATGTTAAACTTATTTTCTAGTTTAGCTAATAGTTCCAGAGGCCACTTTATTTTTTTGTTCATTTCTTTTAATTTCCTGGTCTGATACCTTCAAAAAAGATTTCATATAGGTGAGAATATTTTTTGTGTTGTTTCTTGAGTTTAAAATTCCAGAATGTTGGCAGATCACAAAAAGGATTGCAATATGGTTGAGTGGAATTAGATTAGAGTGTAGGATCAGAGAAATCTTGGCTTGAATCCTGTCTCTCCTAGTAACTAATTGTGATGGCTTTGATCACTGTATAAGTCCAGCTGGTTATCAGTTTTCTCATCTATAAGATTATGTTAATTATTTAGTTTTCATGGTGCTATGTAGATTATATAAGGTGATGTAAAAGAAAATCACTTACTCCTAATAGCCATTTAATAATATGTGGTAGCTGCTAACATAGCTTTCCTTCTTCACCAACTTAGAGTTTGTATTAACTATTTTCACTGTCATCTGCTACTTAGTTATATGACTAGAGGAAATGATATTATTTGAGTCTTCCAGATAGATTATGGTTTTTCTTTAATTCAGGCCCTAAATATTTTTTTCCGGCATATATTTCATCTTAAAGTGAAATCAGCTACACATAAACACAACTATTTTAAGAGTAAGGAAATACTAGTAAACAGAAGTACCCCTTTGAAGAGTAGATTGGATAAAATGGCTAAATATTTTAACTTTTATTCTATCATATTACAGGGTCTTATATTAATGTAGAGAATTTCTATGAAATATGCCATCATTTATAAATCAACATCTTAATCTACAAACAAATCAGAGCTACCAAGTGATGCCAGGAAATTAGACTGCCAAAGATTTCAGGGTAATTTAAGCAAAGTATACTTTTATTTTGCTTAGATGACCAAAAGCAGAATGTAGAAGCAGAGGTGAATTTTTTGGTCCCTGATAGCATAAAATATTGGGATCCTTTAGATTTAATCTCAATAGAATGATATTTTGGAATATATTTGGTGGCATAAGGCATACATATGTGTAACTTAAAGAGGAAATATATAGAGCTGATGGCATTGGGCCCATTCATTGCTCAATGCTTTGATGAAGGAAAAAATTGAATTATTACACTATTTATTTTGTCTCATTTAATTTAAATCAGAAATCACATTTTAATGATATGCATCTTCATATATTGTAATATATAATGAATGTTAATATAATCAAATATCTTAGTGCATCTTATAAATAAGCACTCTTCAGAAACACTATGTGGGTGAATTTGAACAAGATATATAAAAATGTACAATCCTAGTTACTCTTTGGTTTGGAAGGATGGAGGTACTTTTCCAAGCTCATCTGTATTTGGGGAAAAACTGCAATTTATTTAGAGACTTTCAATCTTCAATGATTGTTGTCACAGGTATGGTAGTGAAGTGTAGAATTGGAAGGTTTCTGAAATTCCTGTGGTATATGTTATTCAAGATATATTATGTGGTGGATTCCTTTACTAGACTCCTTATTGATGCAAGTTTCTTAATTTTCCTGCATATTTAATTCCTTTCACTGTGCTTCTTGCTATTGTCCTAATTCTTGTTTTGTCTTTATAGCCATTCTAACTAAATTAGAAAGTATTTTAAAATTTGTTTGTGAGTATGTGTTTTTAAGAGACATGGGAAAATTATCTGGATTTATCTTCCTGTTTTTCCTGTGTTGACTATCAATTAAATCGTGCATATATTATTTATTCACTTTGAGAAAGAAACTTTAGCAGGCATTCCCTCAATAGCTTTCACTAAGCAATGATACTTCTGGAAAAAATGTGTATAATTTCCTTGTTGTAATTTTATAACATAATTTAAGACTAGTGTAAATTATTAAAATGTACTTCTTAGTGGACTATCAAAAACTATTCCATTAACCACTACAAATAAATTTATCCAATAAACTGAAATTGCAGGAATCCATCCTGCAAAGTCTTGAGGGGGTCTGTCCAGCAGAGCTCGCAATGGTGCAATGAATTTACTCTTAACACAGAGGTTGAGAGAGGTCAGTGGGAGAACAGTAGAAGAATCTGTGCTCTGGAGCTGATTCCCAGCATGCTTTTTATTCAGGATTTTTTAACAGTCAAAGTCAGGGTACAGGTGCAGGGGAGCAGGCAGGTATGGGGGTTGTAAATCACATCATAAGAATTCCAGGCTGGTAATGGGGAAGCAAGATT
>JAQZBX010069122.1:0-15622 GCA_029593785.1 Cabassous unicinctus | reverse complement strand
CTGGTCCCTGCTGTGAAGACCAGTTCCCCTCATCCCAGCCTTAAGTCTGCAGTGACTCGACATGCCCACTCACAGACATGGCACCCAGTCAGCCTCAGGGATAAATGTGACTGACAAATGTGAATCTACAATGGTTAAAAAAAGGGGACAGTCAAAAGACCAACAGGAAAACATGGAAAATCACTTCCAGGGGAGTAAGGCCCTAGCTCCTTCCTTTCTTGTCCTGCTGAAGGAATAGTATTTCCAGCTCTGAATTATGTTCCTGCCAAATTGTCAGTCAATTGTGAGGAGAGATAAGAACTCAGAAGTTTATCTCCCAGGCACCTTATCTTGCAAAGTTCACTGAAGACATTCTCTAACAAGACAAAGGAATCCTGAGAGAGAAGAAGATACAATCCAGAAAGCAGTGGAGCAAACCCAGAGAAGAAGGTTAGGAACTCTCAATAAGGAGGCCCCACCCCAGGCCTAGAGAGGCCTCACTCCAGATGGAAACAAGAAGAAGGATGGTGCCCAGCAGGGAGGCCTTCAGATGGAAAACTCAAAATGCTGGAAGAAAGTAAGGATGTGACCAAAGTATATAATGTAAGAGAAAAGAAAGGCAATTAGAAATTCCAGGAAAAAAATTTGAAGATAAAAAAATAAGTACATATATAAAACTTTAGAATAGAAAGGAATTTAGTGATACGATGCCAGTCTTCTCTTCACAAGGTGGAAGGCCAGAAGATCCTGCTGTATTTTAAGGTATTAAGGGCTACAATGATAACTAGGAAAGAAACTACAATATGATATTTCTACCATGCAAAGAGGGTGCAGGAGAGCTGGGGATTCTAAGAAGCTCACTCTTTTCTGTCCAACAGGTGGTAAAAGATGAAGTCAGGGGGCACTGGAGGGGGAAGCAGAGAAGCAACAGCTCTTTCTTTCCTTTCATTTTGACTCCTTCTACACTGTCTTACTCTTTAGCCATGTGTATATTTTATTGTGCAAAATAAAGTAAAATTAGTCAGAAATAACTGTGGGAAGCACCTCTGTTCCAGTGGCACAGGTTCTGGGTCTAATCAGTTGACAACAGATGAAGTGAACATCCTGGCCCTTCCACCCTTCTGCCCCTCAAACAAGAGGTAAGAGGTCATGGCATTTGGAGCAGAAGTAATTGTCCTGTCTAGAGCAGACCCAACTGTGTGGCTGGGACTGTCCAGGGCAGTGAGAAGCCTAGCTGCACTAGTGTCAGTACAGGGTACCATGAAGTCCAGCTCCTGACCCTGGACCAACTGTCAGCTCTGGAAATAAACATCCATGGATGATGCCAGTGTGGGGGACATCAGCCACAATCCTGAGGTGACAAGTGTCTGCCAGGTCACTGCTGGCAGTCAGGGCAAAAGCCAGGCCCAGGGCAGAAGGGGGTCAAGGAGGCAGCATGGAGGTCCAAACCTTCACCAACATCTGGGTGCCCTGCAAAGACCCATGGGACAAGCAAACACCACCACTCAGTGGGCAGAGTCTCCTTCAGGCTGGCACCTGTGAAGAGACTCCAGCCACATTTGGGAATCTGGACTTCCATCTGGGCTCAGCCCACACAGGCTGTTGGGCCCACAGATCAGGAGTCACACCATGCTCCCCTGTCCTCCTGGGCCTGAGGGCCTGGCCCCAGGGACACTCAATTAATATGGTTGCTGGAAACCTGAAACTCATTAGCAGTTGTGTTTACAATGGCTGCAAATGGAGCACTGGTACAAGACTGAAAACTGAGAAGGATTAGCAAGATCCTCAAAGAGAAGTCAACACACAGTGGTGCATTAAAGCAACACCAGGCAGCAAGTAACTAGTACTTTACAGAATTAATATACATTGAATATTCCCTGTCTCTCAGACTGAGCTCCAAGCCTTTGGTTAACCCCAGATAATCTCTAAAGCAACTCCACACAGCAGGTCTCATCACTAGCCCTGATTCACATGTTGGAAAACAAGCACAGTGAGGTCAGGCGAACCCTCCTAAGGTCACACAGCAAGGTGTGTCTAGGCCTGGAAATGAGCTAGCTGGGAAGCCCTGAGAGATTCTGACATCAAAACATTCAAAGGAAAAGTAAGAACAGATGCACAACAGGGTCCTGGGCAGGCCAGGATGGGCCTTGGCCCTGGCTTGGTTCCCAGCCCTGTCCCAGCCAGCTGTGTGGGCCACCATCAGCCTTGCTATAGTTCCAGCAGCTTTGAACTCATAAAGGAGGAGCAGTAGGGGCAGGGGCAGTGCTTGGACACAGCACCTGGAGCAGAGGTGCAATGCCCTGCCTCCTTCCCCAAGCATAGTTAGGTCTTCTGAGCAGGTAAGAGCATCTGCTGGTTGGAAGAGGGCATCACCACTGCTTCAACCCACTGTCCTTTATTGTTTGGTCTGTCTTCTGTCTTAACCAACAAACCAGAATTATGAATCCTGGACACCCCCAAACCATGACACTGGGTTCAATGGTCCCCTCCCCCTGGCAGCACGATGACCCCATCTCCCACCCAATCTTTTGGCCCTGGCTGCATATGATGTGCTAAACACAGAGTGGCTGCCACAGCCCCAACTGGCCAATATTCCATCACACAAAAGCCTCAAAGCTCAATTTGATGACAGCCTCAGCTACATCATTCTCACTCCCTGATGACAAACTGAGCTAACAACACCTGATGGTTAGCTCTAGCCACCAGGGAAACCCCTGAACCTGCAAGTGGTACACTGTCCCTGCCTAAACAGAGGGACATAGGGTGAATGTGAAGCTTGCCAGATGCCAGCAGCCCACCCCCAAACCTCGAGGAACCTGGGCCCTCACACCACTCACCTGACAGCACAGGCCTGTCCCCAAACTGGGCATGAGCTTGGGGGTTGCCTGATGGCCCTGGAAGGCCTTGCTCTGACCTCAGGAGGAGGGATCTGCAGTGACAGCAGAAGTTGGCAAACAAGTTGCAGACTGGCTCCACCATCAAGCTCGTCTCCAATGCCAGGTGCTCCTGCCCAGGACAACAAGATGCCCAGTCAGTCCAAATCTACCCTCATCTCTCCAAGGGCCAATGTGGTAAAATGTGGGGGAGCTGGAGAGCCACCCACCTTCACATTCACAAGTTTGCTACCAAGCATCCATCTAGACAAAGTAAGAGACAAACCTGTGGGGAGTCCAAGGGAACAGCCCCTGCTGCTCAGATGCCAACCCCTAGCTGGCACCCAGAGTTCATTTGAAAAGTCCTAATGTCATGGGGCTGGCAGAATGACTCCCCTGTGGATGGCACAAACCATCCCCAGTGGGGCACACCTCCATCTGTGGGTATCCCCAGGTGTGGCCAAGCCCCCAGAGCATCTGCACCTGACCTGGTAACTTTTCTTTCTATGGTAGAAGGACCAGAGCTCAGAGAATACCCAGGATGGAATGAGGTCTCCTCTTCTACAGTGAGGGCTGCCTGCCCTTCTGGCTCTCTCCTGCCCCCTGCATGGTGGCCCCTGATGGGCAGGACCCCTGCCTGCTGGGCTCACAGCTCCCCACAGTCTTCTCTCCGTGGTAATCCCTTGCTTGCTTTCCTTCCCCCTATGTGGTAAATGCTCAGGGCCTGCACACAGGAAATACTTAAGGTGCATGGGTGGAAACCAGCTGGATGGCAAAGTTTTGGCTCCACATGGTATAAGAAATCCTCTTTGTGTGCAAACTCTCCATTTGGGGCAGGGATGCCCATCAGACATGAGCCCCTGTCCTGGGACCATGAGCTCACTGTAGGTAGGGAACTCCCAGGGGACCTGAGGCAGTCCCTCAAGGGGACACCCCTGGAGGGAGACACCTGAGGGGAGCATGCTAAGGGAAGCATCTTAGAAAAGACACAACTTGGAGGAACTTCCTGGGGTTCAGACTGTCCATAAGGAGCTCCCCAGGGAGGGAAAGCCTAATGGAGAAGCAATTGGGGTGGAGCACCCTGGGGAGAAGTTTGTGTGGAGAGCAGTGTAGAGGGGAGCAGTTTGTAAGGGAGCTTCCTGGGGAGGAGCAGCCTCAGTGTGGGGAGAAGGTGTGGCCAGCTGCCTCCCATAGACTCAGAGGTTCACAGGCAGAGGTGCTGGCCACCTGCAGACCCCAGGGGAAGGCCACAGGTCTAGGTCCAAGACAGGGCTCCTGACACCCCAAGGCCCACTCCTGAGCCTGGCTCCTTCATGGGGTCCCAAGACCCTGCCCACCCACCCCCCTGCACAAGCTTGGCACTCAGCTCCTTTCTGTGGAAGAGTTGTTGTGTATGTGGGCAAAGGATCAGCTGTCAGTTATTCAGCCACTGCTCCCTGGGAGTCCCTGAGGGTGGAGCCAGAAAGGGCAGGACCCTGAGAGGACAGATTGGAGGAACCTGGAGTCAGCAGGAACCAAAGTGGGTGGATCCCAGCCAGGGCAAACCCTGAGTAGGCAGGATGCTGAGTGGCTGGGACCACAAGTGGGCAGCAATAGGAGTGAGGAGGAAGAAGAATGTGGAACCCAGAGTGGGGGTAACTGGAGTGGGGTCATGGGGACTGGGGTACCCTGAGTAGGTGGCACTAGGAGTGAGCAGGAAGCAGAATGGGGGGACCCAGAGTGGGGATATCTAGTGTGGGGGTACACTGAGGGAGTGGCCTATTTAACCCAGTCAATGGTTCCTGGGATTCTCTATATCTGGTTGGAACTGTGCCCTGGGGCTGAACTCCCTTACACTCTCCAGGACCAGTTACCTAAGGCAATGGCCTCCACCAGTCCCTTCCCTCACCTGCTGCCTGTTGGCAGCAGCACTTGCACACCTGCCACTCTCCTTTCTTTCCTCTCAGGCCCTGCTCTGCCTTCAGTAGTGCTGGGGCTGGGGGTGGCTGCATCTTCCACCCCAAAGCATTCTCCTACCCTGGCCACCTTGGCTCCTCCCCCTTGTCACTTCCCTGCTGTACCCCCTCTGGGTCCCTGGGATTCTGGCTGGGGCCTCCTCCTGTGGTCACTCCTGCCATGTAAATGACCCTCAGATGGCTCATCCTGTTCAGGGTCCCCAGCCTCATCCTGCACCCTTCTTGTTTCCTGGCACAAGTAGGCAGGGCTGGGAAGCAGCCCCCATGGCCAATGACTTCAGCCCACATCCCCACACCAGCCCTGCTCCCTGGGCACCGTCTCTTGATGGGGTCCCATGCACCTGCAAGTACTGGAGGCACTGGGCCCTAAGTGCTGTCACTGTGCTCACCACTTGCCCCCACACCCCACTCCACACAGGCCCTTGGCCTGGGGAAGTACAACCCCCACCACACCACACCCAAACCCTCTGCCCTGCTCCCTCCTTACAACCCTGAGCTGGTCCCACTCACCCATGCCACACACTCTCATTCAGGGAAGGCACAACTGCCAATGAGTCTCCAGCAAATACTTTCTCAGTGGACACCTTCCCCTCTGGTTCAATGATGCCTTCATCCTCCTGTGCTCCCTTCAGCCTTCATGACCCCTATTGCTCCTCACCACTGAGGACCTCAGCACTAATGTCACAGTGATGGAAAGTACCCAAGCTAGAAGTGACTCCCTGTCCCACACGCACTGTTGCCTTGCTGAAGACTCCCCAAACATCCATCCCCTTTTAACACCATCATTCTTTCTTTGAGTCATTCCCTTAGGTTGGGTGTCTGTAGTTCTCCCATTTTGCACATCACCCTATCCATTCTCCCCAACCCCTCTACCTGCCCCACAATGCTGCCCCCACTCCAGCAGCACCTCTCACAATGATCTAGACTCCTGCTTCCTACTCCATGCACCCCCCCCACTCTCTGTGGCACACTCTCTCCCACCTGCCACACCACAGCATCTTGGTCCAGCTCACTAGCCACCTCCATCCAATAACCTTCCTGGACAGACCTCATCTGCTTGGCTTCCAGAACACCATGCCCTTCTGATGTCCCTCTTATTTCACCCACCATGCCTTTTTGGCCCCCTCTGTTGACACATCCTCTCCCTGCTCTGTCTGGAAAATTCAAGGATGAGTCTCTGAACGTAGAGAAGCAGGGTCTTAGCCCTTAGCCCTCTCACCCTGTCTCTCACCACACCAGGGTTGAGCACAACCTGACACAACTCTGGCTAATAGTTGACAGCCATTGAAGCAGGATGACAGTTCCCACTGCTATTCTCTCTACTTCTGTGTATACTGGAAATTTCCAGAAGAAAAAAGTGATGTACAAATAGCTGGCTGCTGAAGCTTTGATATCCAAGTGCCTACTGAATATCCCCATGGAAGTCTACACATCACACACCCAAATGGAACTCCTTTCCTCCCTCTCACAGTCTCTGCCAGTGCCCAGGGTTGTGGACAGCTTGGCTAGGAGCACCATGCCAGGAGCCTCCTTCCATTCCTCCAGGACAGGAGGGCAAACCAGTCCTGCATGCCAAACCTGGCCCACGATCTGTTTTCCTGTGGCCCACAAGCAGAGAATAGCTCTTGCTCTTTTAAAGGGATCTAAACTATCACCCTATATACAGACACCATGAGGCCCCCACAGTCTACCCACTACTTGGACAGCTGCTGACTCTCCTCCAGTATGCCAAGCCCCTCCTGCACCCTGGCATTGTCCTGACAGTGCCTGCCACCATGCCAGCCCAAGGTGACACCATCCTTGACCAATGATTCTCAGCCCCCAACTGCCCTGCTTTGTGGGCCCTGCTTCTGCAGCCAGACCTCAACTGAAAAAGCAGGTGAGAAGTGTCACTCAAAAAGGGCACATAGTGGGTGCTGGAGAAACACTGACTAAGGGGACACTTGTTGATATGTTCTGACTGTTCCCACTGCATTGGGTTCTCCTGCCCCACCTCTGTGATTTCAGCCCCTGGGCCATGGAGGATTTTGTGTGTGGTAAGCACAAACCCACGCCCAGAGCCTACCTCTTCCTAGGGGAACACAGTGAGGTGAATACAAACTCATGCCCAGTGCACACCTATTCCAGGGGGAGCCCTGTGGAGTTAGCACAAACCCACTCCCAGTGCACACTCTTCCTGGAGAAGCCCCATGGGGTAAGCACAAACCACACCCAGAGCTTACCTTCTTGGGGGATCCTAACTCTTCCTGCAGTGGAACCTCTGCACAGAGATCAGTGTGGCCACACCCAAACTCTTTCTGTCCAGCTCATAGTGGATGTGGTTCCAGAGCAGTACCAGCTCCTGGCTTCCTCCCAGGAGTGCCCAGGAAACTCGCTGAGAAGAGCATGCTGAGCCCTGGCTGCCTTTTTCCTTCTGGAGTGCATGAGAACTGGAATGCATGCTCCTGACCTTTCAGAACCTGGTCAGGGACCAGGGCTTTGAGATGAATCCTACTTGTGCTGTCTACAAAAGCCCCTGAGTGGCAAAGTGGTCAAGGCAGAAAATGGCCAAGGCACCATCCCTGCCACCCATTATCAGAGTGGCCCTGTGGAGCCAGGTCATGAAATGGGCCATAGGACATGCTCACATCATCTCCAAGAGGCCCACACTTCTTGGACCCCCTCAGTTCTCCCACAAATTGAGCACAGCTTGGAACCTCATTCTACCAAGGGAGCACAAGCAAGGGGAAGGCAAAGGATGGGCCTCTGACCACATGCCCTGGGAGAGGAGGAGCACAGCCTGTGGAGTCTTGGTCCACATCTGCTGTGAAGGATGTCTACCTCCCGAGCAAGGCTAGCTTCAGGCTCTGTGCTCTGGGCTGAGCAAGAGAAGGGACTCCCTCTGTGGCATTATGCACAGAACACTCACCCTGGAATGACCTGATTCCACTTACTGGACTTTCCAGTTAAACAAGGATACACAGCCTTGGCCCAGGCATGTTACCCACCATTTACTTATCTCCATTGGCCACCACAGTGAGCCTTCCTGTGGCCCATGCTGACCTTTATTGCCACAGGCACTCACTGAACCAGGGTTCTTGGGTCAGTTTTGATGAAGATGCCAGAATTTCTTCTGGAAACACAGATAATTGTGCAGTGTTTTTTCCAGGACACTAGATAATCCCTGATCTCACTGGGCAGGGGTCCTTACAGCTTTGGGAACCCAACACTGTGTGTGATGCCCAGGCTTCTGGGTTTGTAGCCTCACCATGTCCTCACCTGCCTGGAGACATAAGGGACCCTTCACAGAACCTCCCCACCTGCCCCAACTGAGCTACACAAGCTGGAACCATTCCTTTTCTTGGCATGGTGGCCTCAATGTAAGGTGCACCTCCTCAGAGAGGCTGCCCCAGGCCACCTGACTGAGCTGATGACACTGCCCTCTGCCTTCCTGTCCCTCTGAACCAGGCCCACATCCAGGAGCTGGCAGGTGGCCTGGTGCTGTTACCACTGGGCCAGCATGTGCACATACATCAGAACATGTCATAGCTGTCTATCAGGTTCAGGTGGAGCTGGTGCTCCAGCAGGGCCTCCAGCAAGGGCTCAGCCTGGGCAAGGTCATCCTGCATGTCCCAGCACAGCCTTACTGCAAAGGCAACCAGCTCCCTGGCTGGTTGAAAAAAGTCCCTGCTCTCCTTCAGCAGCTCCAGGAAGCTCTGCATTACCTCTCAGGCCAGGGGTCCCCTCTGCCAACAGAGAACAGTCACTACAGCACTAGCGTTAGGCACCACACAATGCACACAGTAAAGGCAGAGGTGGGGGCCATATGCCCTTGAGAATTTCCTCCCAACCCCCAAAAGAACACAGTCCTCAGGAACTCCAACTGAGTGCCATGTTTATGCCCAGGGCCACCCTGCACACCCTCCTCTGTCTCTGAAACTCTCCTCTGACCCCTGGACCACACTGACTCAGATGGCTGAGGGGCCTATCCCCAGCCTGGCCCAAAAATGAAAAAAGTACACAAGGAAAGGAAATCCCCTACTTAGCAGTGCCACTTGTTGACTCTGGCCAGGTCATATCCTGCCTGTGTGATTGGCTCACTTCCCTTCAGGGGAGCTTGTGAGGTGGTCCCTAGAGCTGCCCCACTTGGCAGGTATGGACATCCTGCTAATGATAAAGGAAGTGCTGGGGACCTAACTCCCCTCAGCAGAAACCAACACCTTTAGGAAAATAAGCTCCCCTTATCCCTTTCTCCCTTCCTCCCTTTTTTTCCCCTGGAATCCACATCTTTAGCAAGATAAGCACTCCCTGCCTACCCCTTTCAATTGGAATTTACAAGGCTAAACAGATAATGACTCTTTTCCTCCCCAATAGCCCTCTGCTTTAGGAAGTTAAGCTAACTTCACTTCTTTTGCTTTTATAACCCCTACCTGCCCACTTGCTTAGGAATTTGTCTTCTTAGAGTCCCTATATAAACTTATGAAAACCAAGACACAGGGCTCAGAAATTTTGGAAACTTGACTCTCCTCTGAGCCTGTGCATAATAAAACCTTGTTTATCTGCCCCTCAGAGTGCAAAATAGTAAAATATAGCAACTAAACATTGTCAATGATTTACAGTATAGTTTACAATTTAGACGGTACATTTTAATAATTTTTGATGATATCTACATACCTTTTGTCCCAGAAGCTCTGGTAAACTGGAGGATGGTGAATGCCGCTTTTGTTGCACAGGCAGTAAGAAAGAAAGAAAGCTCCAAAAATTAGAATGTTGATTGGGATGAACATTTCTCAACTCTTTGAAGTCACCAACAAAGTATTCATCAATCGATATGAAGCTGCTGAATGAGAGGCCAAGAAGCAAATAAAATATCAAGCCTCCCTATTGGCAGCAGCCTTAAGAAATCCTGACCCCACCAGATGAGAAGGGCCACCTTGAAAAGGAGGGACAATCACCAGAAGGGTGCCACTGGCCAGAGACCAATGTGCCTACTGCAAAGAAAGTGGACACTGGAAAAATGTGTGCCCCCAAAAGACTCAGGCACATAGAGGGAACATCCCTAAAGGGAAATACCAACCTGAGCCCCAAGACCATCTGATCAGGGTGGCAGGGCTCAACTCTGAATAGGGATGACTGGGCTCACTGGAAATTGGCCCCCATGAGCCCATGGTCAGCCTACAAGTTGGGGGCCAGTCAATGACTTTTATGGTGGACACTGGCACTGAATATTATGTGTTCACAACTCCCATCACCTCCTTTAGCAGAAAAAACACTAATATCATAGGATCGACTGGGGACCAGTCAAGCCAATAGCCTTTTTGCCAGTCGAGAACTTGCCAGCTTGGTGACCATGAAGTCACTCATGAATTTCTGTACCTGCCTGACTGTCCAGTCCCCCTACTTGGTAGGGACCACTTAACCAAACCAGGAACCCAGATTACCTTCAAACCTGAAGGGCCAGCAAGCTTAAGCCTCGGGACTGGCTTCATTCTCCTCATCACCACACCCCAAAGGGAGGAATAGAGACTTCATGCAGAAGAAAATTCAAGTCAGCATCTGGAAAAACTGCTGGAACTTTTTCTCCAGGTTTGGGCAGGAAAAAACCCACTGGGAATGGCACAGAGCTATGCACCCACCATCATCAACCTGAAGCCTGGGGCAGTCCCGGTCTGGCAGTAGCAGTATCTGATCCCCCATGAAGTGCAATTGGGCATGGTTGAACACACAGATCACCTGAGAAAAGAAGGAATCCTGATCAAGTGCCAGTCATCCTTGAACACCCCATTATTACCAGTAAAGAAGCCAGATGGGACTGGATATTGACCAGTGTCAGAGTTAAGAGCCATCAATAATGCCACTCTCACCTTACATCAGGTTGTTCCCAACCTGTACACTTTGCTAGGACAGCTGCCACCTGAAGCTGCCTGGTTCACTTGCCTGGACCTGAAAGACACCTTCTTCTGCTGTGGCTGCCCCCACCCCCCGCCCTGAGCCAGCCTCTTTTTGCCTTTGTGTGGGAAGATCCCAGAACCCAGCAGAAAACTCAGCTAACCTGGACTTGGCTCCCGCAAGGCTTCAAAAACTCCCCTACCCTTTTTGGGGATTCTTTGGCAGCAGATCTGGCCACCTACCCCTGGGAGGACTGCAGTTGTGCCCTCTTGTAATATGTAGAGGCCTCTATATATTGGGGCCTACTTGCCAGTGAGATGGAAGAGGATTGCTGGAGAGGGACCCAGACTCTCCTACAACTTCTAACACAGACTGGGTACAAAGTGTCTTAGAAGAAAACCCAGATTGTAAAGAGTAGGTCAAGTACCTGGGGTTCAGCATCACACAAGGGCACCAGATGCTCAGACCTGAATGAAAGAAAGTGATCTGCACCATCCCTACCCCCACCACAAAAAGAAAGCTTTGTGAGTTCTTTGGAGCTGCAGGGTTCTGCCGCATCTGGATTCCTGGGTTTCTAGCCATGGCCAAACCCCTTTATGAAGTTCTGATTGATCCAGAAAAAGAATCCCTTGCCTGGGGAGAAGCTCAAAAGGGGGTCTTTCAAAAAATCAAAAGACAACTCGGCCAAGCCCCTGCCTTTTGGTTCCTGGATGTAACTCAAAACTTGAAACTGTTCATGTATGAAAAGAACAAAAAGAAAAAAAGAAAAGAAAAGAAAAGCATTGGGAGTGCTCACACAAAGAGTTGGCCCCTGTCAAAGACCCATCACTTACCTCTCCAAGCAGGTGGACCTTGTGCCTGCAGGGTGGCAACCCTGCCTGAAACTCCTGGCAACAACCATAACCCTCATCAAAGAAGCCAACAAATTAACTCTCGGACAGGCAATTCATGTCATGGTGCCACATGCAGTCACTGCCCTAATGAACTCACATGGGCATCAATGGATATTGAATCCCCGGCTTGCACATTACCAAGGTTTCTATGTGAAAACCCCAGAGTGACAATAGAAACAGTGTGCAGTCAAAACCCTGCCACATTTTTGCCAGATGAGGAAGGGGCTCCTAAGTAAGACTGTGTTGAAGTGACCAAGGAAGTTTACGCCAGTCACCTCGACCTCCAAGACAAACTACTCCCTTCCCCAGATCAGACACTATTTATAGATGGGAGTAGTCTCAATAAAAATGAGGAAAAGCTTGCTAGATATGCAGTAATCACTACTGAATGGGCGGTGGAAGCGGCATCTCTACCCCAGGTATGGTCTGTGCAATGAGCAGGACTCTGGGCACTGTTCTGAGCCCTGCAGCTAGCTGCCAGGCAAGGGGTAAACATTTACACTGACTCTAAGTATGGATTCACTACCATTCATATCCACTGGGCAACTTATAAAGAAAGAGTTCTCCTAACTGCAGGGGGAAAGGAAATCAAAAACAAAGAAGAAATCCTCCAACTGTTAGAAGCAATCTGGAAACCAGACAAAGTAGCCATCATCCACTGCTGGGGACATCAGAAAGAAATGGATATGGTCACTCAAGGAAATAGCCAACAAAGCAGCTCAACAAGTGACTGAAGGAACCCATGGAATATGAATCCTGGATTCAACACCACAGCTGTCCCTCTTAAGACAAGAAACTAATCAACTAAGCTATACCTGGGAAGAGCAGGAATGGGCCAAGAGAGAAGGGGGAAGCTGAAACCCCAAAGGAACTTGGATGCTTGGGATGACCAGATTTTTGTCCCAAAAGGAGCTGTTTATGCCCCCATACAGGGAATATGCGCTATTTCTAGGGAAAACTGCGCTAGAAGTCTTGCTCAGGAGATACTACTACATAGCCTGACTAGCTTCTCTCTGTACCACCATCAGCAACCAGTGCCAAGTTTGTGCCAGAAACAACCCACTGCAGGGCCCCCGTGCTCTGGCAGGTGTCCAGTACATGGGGACAGCCCCCTTGAAGATCTCACAGTAGACTTCACAGAAGTGAAACCAAGTCGGGGGTACAAATATTTGTTAGTGATGCTATGCACCTTTTCAGGCTGGTTTAAAACATTCCCCACTTGCACAGAAAAGGCAAGAGAAGTAACTAAGGCTTTACTTAGAAAAATAATTGCTTGACATGGGCTACCACTGTCTATTGGAAGTGACAATGGCCTGGCCTTTGTGGCTGCCGTAGTGCAAGAGCTGCGAAAATGTTAGGAATCAAGTGGAAACTCCATACCGCTTACAGGTCCCAGAGTTCAGGGAAAGTTGAATACATGAAGTGAACCCTCAAAGCCACACTAGTCAAATTCTGTCAAAAAACAGGTCTCCCCTGGGTAGACTTACTTCCTTTAACCCTTCCCTGAGTTATGTGCACCCAGAACCCACAGGTTAATCACCATTTGAAATTCTATTTGGATGGCCACCCTCAATTATCTGGGCCTTCAGAGGAAATCTCAAATTTCTGGGAGAGTCTAGCCAAGATTCCATTCTCCAGCAGCTGGGGAAAACTCTAGCTGAAATACACAAAACTGTCTTGTCCCAGAATCTCATCCCCCTGGGACATGCTGTGCACCCCACCAGCCAGAGGACCTATTCTGGGTCAAAGCCTGTAAAAAAGAACACCTTCAGCCTTCCTGGACAAGTCCACATACTGTGATCCTTGTAACTCCTACTGCTCTTATAGTTGCAGGCATCATCCCTTGGATCCATGATGCCAGGGTCAAGAAGGCACACCCTGATAAAGAGCAGGACAGCTGGACAGCCCAACCCATAACTGGCCACCACTTGAGAATGGGAGTCATCAGTATCCCTGAGCACCAACTTCGTCAAATGCCTGCTGAATGTACCCCTGTTCCTGGTGTATCCTGTGCTTATACGGCCTACCTGCCTTGGTATTTGGAGTTGGACTCACTGCTGTGGCCCCTGCAGACTGGACTATAGTGAATAGAGCCCTAATTGCAATTGCTTACTGGTGTATAATAGGATGCTTCTGTGCCTTGACTTGCTTATCCTTTCCTTCCTTGCCCCCTCCCTAGGAGGCAATACCCACCCCCAAATTCTATGGCAGCTGCAAGTTAGTCAAAGCTTGGGCAAACTATCCATGCTGAACACTTCAGTCCCATTCTCAGCAGATGCAACTTCAGCCTCTGTAATATTTGACACTTGCAGGGCAATCCAAGATCACACTCCTTACACCTTGCTAGTTGCCCCGTAACCCCATGCCCACACCTGTCCCCAGGAAAGGGTGTAGGGGCCACAACTATAGGTGTTATGACAAATACCTCTGCCAAGACCCCCAAAAGGGTGGAGGATTCTGCCACTCTTGGAGCTTGCTGGTAGGTGCTACCGCTCCCTGGAAGGGGGTCCCACCGACTTCTCCATATCTCCTACAGAAAATCCCCAGCCTGGCAGGATGTGGCATAGAAACCTGTGACCCCATAAAACTCACCTTATTAAACATAACCACCAGATCAAAAAATACCTTTTTAAAGGCCCAAATAGGACTAAAACTAGGAATTGGAATATACGATCCGGCAGGGCCAGACCCAGGGGACCTCATACTATTCCAACTGATCCTGGTAACACAACCCCCAGAGAGAACCCTGGTGAAAAATATCAGTAAAGCTGCCCAGATGCTAAAAGCCAAAGTTAGAACAGCCCCCCTACAGTGTCCTTTTGAACCAGGTTCAAAATTTCCACCAACTCCTAAATGAATCCAGACCCGACAAAGCTGCATCCTGCTGGCTATGCACTTCCTCAAGCCTAACTATCTTCCCCATACCTGTCCCATGGAATATAACCCTCCTGACCCATGACAGCTCTGCAGCATGGACCAGGCCTCTCCCAGTCCACATAACCAAACCCCGAGGAAAACTGGCTAACTGTAAAAACGTAACTACCAGGTCTCCTTCAATCATCCTCCCTCTTGGAAAGGCTAACTGTAACACCACCCGCCCTCTCAATGAGCCAGACTGATGCACCACAAACTCCACCATCTGGGTCTGTGGCACCAATACCTACTGGTTCCTCCCCCAGGATGACCAGGGCATCTGTTACCTGGCTTGGCCAGTACCATCATTCTCAGTGTATGGAGAAGAAGTGCCTGGAGAGCTCTCCTGAGCCAAACAAGCAATACAGTCAATTCCAATACTCTTAGGACTAGGAGTAGTCAGGAGCACAGCAGTAGCAGTGGCCTCACTCACAGTAGGTCAGGAGGGCTTACAAACCCTAGCACAAGAAACATGAAATGACCTCAAAGAAATATTGGGGGCTCTCAACAAGTTGCAAGACCAGATAGACTCGTTGGCAGTAGTTTTACAAAAGAGATGAGGATTAGACTTGCTCACCACAGGTTCAGGGGGAATCTGCCAGGCCCTGGGGGGAGAATGCTATTTCTATGCAAATTCTTCAGGAATAGTTAGGGACAAGGTGGCCCTGCTAAAAGAATGAGCCAAAGACCGCTTAAACCGTGTATACCAGGCATCTGCCAATGGGAACTACTTCCAGTATCGCCTTTCCTGGATTTTGTCATTCATGTCTGTAATAGCCTCCATCTTCTTCCTCTTAACTTTTGGGCCATGCGTTGTTCTACAGTACCTAATACAATGCATCACTTCCTGCTTAAATGCCTTCAAACACCAAGAAATGCTTTGTGTTAAATATCAGCCCTTGGGGACTATAGGAAAATCCCCATGTTAGCAGATGATGACCCATGAAGAATTTTAAGGGCATCAAAGGGGGGAATGATAAAGGAAGTGCTGGGCCCCTAACACCCCTCAGCAGAAGGCCATAGCTTTATGAAAATAAGCTCCCCTTGTCCCTTTGTCCCTTCCTCCCTTTTCTCCCTGGAATCCACATCATTAGGAAGATAAGCACTCCCTGCCTGCCCCTTTCAACTGGGATTTACAACT
>JAQZBX010069121.1:0-15643 GCA_029593785.1 Cabassous unicinctus | reverse complement strand
GGGGTGTGGGCGGTGGGGAGCATGGGAATCCCTGTAGTTTCTGAGTAATATTTGGGTAATCTAGGCACCTTTATAAAATGTATATATATATATAACAAATAACATTTATGTAAACAAATGCACATATATGCATATGTATTTATATATCATTTTACAAATAAAAAATAATAATAAATTAAAAAAATAAAAAAATAAAAAACTCCCGCTGCCCCCCATTTGCTGTGTTGTGTCTATTCACTGGGCAATTCTCTGTATCTGTTTCCTGCCCTCTCTTCTTGTCCTTCTCCTGTCTTCACCGGGATTCGATCCTGGGCACCTCTGATGTGGGAGAGAGGCATTCTGCCACCTGTGCCACCTCAGTTCCTGTTTTTTTCGGTACATCTTATCTTGGCTCTCCCTTGTGTCTCTCTCCTGTTACATCATCATCTTGCTGCATGGCTCAGCAGGGCCTGGCGGCGCACCCGCATGCAGGGCCCGGTGGCCCACGCGCCTTCTATATTTTTCTTTATTTTATCGGGAGGTCCCGGGGATAGAATCCAGGTCCCTTCATATGGGAGACAGACACCCACCCATTTGAGCCACATCTGCCCCCCCCAAATTCATTTTCTGTGTCAGTTGATTTGGCCATGTGATTTTTTTCTTTCATTCTATTAATGTGATGTATTATGTTAATTAATTTTCTTATGTTGAACCATTCCTGCATACCTGGCATAAATACTACTTGACCATCGTATATAATTCTTTTAATATGCTGTTGGAGTTGGATTGCTAGTATTTTGTTGAAGATTTTTGAATCTATATTCATAAGGGATATTGGTCTGTAATTTTCTTTTCTTGTGGTATATTTATCTGGGTTTGATAATATGGTGATGATGGCCTCAGAGAATGAGTTAGGAAGATGTGAGAGTTTGATATTTTATGAATCCCAAAAAAGAAAAAGATTGTTCTTCAACTAATCCATTCCTGTAGGTGTGGGCTCTTTTGATTGACTATGTCAGTGAGGTGTAACTCAGGTTGGGTATCTGCCCTCTTACTGGAGTTTTATTTATAAATGGAGACACAGAGAGAGAGACACAGAGAAAGGAAGCCACCATTTTTGACCCTACCATGTGAGAAAGAGCTTGAGGATCGCTAGCAACCAAAGCTTAAGCATGAAGTCCCCTTGAGGCCAATGGAGCAGCTCAAGGTTGAAGAGACAAGCTATATTCCTGAAAGCTCACAGCTAAACTTGGGAAGAAAGTGGAGCAGCTGAGACCGAGAGAGGAGAATCAGAAAGAGACAAAACTTATGCCTGATTGACCACAGCTCAGCTCTGAGAAAATGGCAAGCCCAGAGGGGAAGGCAGGAATCTCGGCAGAGATCAGCTGCCATCTTGCTTCCTAACATAGCAGGACACCAGGATCACTAGTAGTTGACTTTGGTGAGACGGCATCTCTGATGGTGCCTTGATTTGTACATTTCACTGCCTCAGAACTGTAAGCTTTTACCCCTAATTTATTTCCCATTATAAAAGCCATCCATATCTGGTACTTTGCATCGGCAGCCCTGTGGCAAACTAAGACAGAAATGTTCCTTCCTCTTCACTTTTTGCAAGAGTTTGAGAAGTATTTGCATTAATTCTTCTTGGAACGTTTGGTTTCTGGTTCTGGGCACATCTTTTTTGGGAATTTTTTTCCATATAATAAACCTTATAGAGAATATTTAGATTGCATGAAAGTTATCTGGAAGTATAAAAGATTACCATATACCTCGCCCTCTCCCACATTTTCCCCTATTAATAACATCTTACGTCATTATGGTATATTTGTTCCACTTGATGAACAAATAATGAAGCATTGCTACTAACTAAGGTCAATAGTTTACATTATAGTTTACACTTTTCACTGTACAGTTTTATAAGATTTGACAAGATGTATAATGGCCTGTATCTGTCCTTGCCATATCATGCAGAAGAATTCCAATGCCTTAAAAATGCCCTATGTTCCAACTATTCTTTCCTTCCCATCCCCACAGAACCACTGGTACCACTATCTTACAGCAATATTACAATTTCTTTCATTACTACAATAATTCTACTTTCATTCATGGTTTTATTCCCCATTACGTTTTTTCATTCCTCAATCTTGAGGATTTTTGGGATGGTGATGCCTACTCTGCCTCAGATTGAGAGAGGGCTTAGATCTTATGAGGTAGATGGAAGGAACTGTTTTGCTTGCTGTTGTAGATACTTTCGGAGATGAGG
Organism: Cabassous unicinctus; assembly: GCA_029593785.1. NCBI lineage: Eukaryota > Metazoa > Chordata > Mammalia > Cingulata > Chlamyphoridae > Cabassous > Cabassous unicinctus. The sequence goes on along the minus strand of JAQZBX010069121.1, from coordinate 13,401 downwards.
GTTGTCACTCATCATCATTTTGTTCATTGTCCTGGGTGAGTCCGATGAACTGGAGGGTAAGTGTTGGCCACAACTCTGCTGAGATTCAGGGATCAACCAGCATATGAACAGAACAAGGATTTAAGTCTCTGGTACATATATCTAACAGATATACTCTTAATTATAGGTTCAAATAAAAGGAGTAGAAACTTTGTAGGAAACTATAAATGATTCTGTGTTACACTGGGAAAATTCCAAGGTAAGACCTACCAGTGGGTGCTGATTTCATGGGGTTGTGTACTTTTACTATAGTGTCTGAATGTCTCTAGAGCCCTCCGGAGCCCCCTGTTTCAGTTTTGTTTACTGAGGCAGAGAGTGAGAGCTGCCTGAGATGTGCATAAGTGTAATCTCTGAAATGCACCCCCCAACTCACCTTGAAATCTCTTAGCCAAAAAAAATTCATTTGTGTTTAATATCTCCCCCTTTTGGTTGAAGTCTTTTTCCATACGCATCATTGCTTGGTGTTTGGTATTAATCCCTTGATGCCAGGGAGGCTCATCCCCAGGAGTCAAGACCCATGCCAGGGTGGAGGTAGTGAGTTTATTTGCTGAGTTTTGCTTAGAGAGAGGCCATATTTGAGTAAGAAGTATGTTTTCAGGAGGCAACTCCTAGGCAATAGTTATTATTAGACTGAGTTTCAATTTTACAAGAATAAGGTTCATAAGTACAAATATTAATATTTGTATTAATTGGCATATTGCTCTGTTTTCCTTTTATTGGGCACTGCCTATGTACTCTAGATATTCTTGCCACTGTATTTGAGAACGTAGCCCAAGGATGGGACTTTACTATTTCAGTGTTTATTGTTTGGATCTCCATCCATTGAGATAACACCCTATGAAAACATGGACACATTCATATTCTATAGAGGCATATCCTAGATGTACCCTTCTCCATACATCCCCTCAAACTGACACCTTAAACCAGTGACTCTCCACTGCCATAGATAACAAAAAAACACTCCCACAAGTGTATTCTCAACCATAGTGGTTGGGTAGTTTTTGATGACTGATTTAATCCTTTTGCTTATTATTTGTCTGTTAAAATTTTCTGTTTCTTCTTCAATCATTTGTACGTAGCCTGTATGTTTCTAGGAAATTATCCATTTCATTTAGATTATCTAATTTATAGGCATTCAGTTTTTCATAATATCCTCTTATAATCGAAATGGACAAATACCAGAAACCTACACTGGCCCTAGAAGAAAAAGAAGACCTCAACAAACTAATCACAAGTGAAGAGATTGAAACAGTCATCAAAAACCACTCGAAGAAGAAAAGCCCAGGACCAGACGGCTTCACAGGTGAATTCTAACAATCATTCAAATATGATCTAATAACAATCTTGCTCATCTCTTCCAAAAATTAAAAAGGAAGGAATGCTACCAAACCCATTCTATGAAGCCAACATCACCCTAATACCAAAACCAGATAAAGATACTCTGAAAAAAGAAAATTACAGGCCAATTTCTCTAATGAAAGTAGATGCAGAAATCCTCAACAAAATACTTGCAAACTGAATCCAAAAGCACATTAAAAGAATTATACACCTCGGTCAAGTGGGTTTTACCCCAGGTATGCAAGGGTGGTTCAACACAAGAAAATCAATTGGTCTAATATACCACATTAATTAATTGAAGAAGAAAAATCACATGATCCTCTTGATTGATGCAGAAAAGGGATTTGAGAATGTACAGCATCCTTTCTTGATAAAAACACTACAAAAGATAAGAAAAAAAGGAAACTTTCTTAACATGGTAAAGTGCATATATAAAAAACTTACGACTAACATTGTACTCAACAGTGAAAGACTGAAAGCTTTCCTACTGAGATTGAGATAAGCAAGGATGTCCACTGTCACCACTGTTATTCAGTATTGTGCTAGAAGTTCCTGCTAGAGCAATTAGGCAAGAAAAAGAAATAAAAAGCACACATGTAGGAAAGGAAAAAGTAAAACCTCACTATTTGCTGATGATATGACCCTATACCTAGAAAATCTGGGGAAAAAAAAAAAAACACAACAAAGTTATTAGAACTAATAGACCAGTTCAGCAAACTGGCAGGATACAAGATTACTAAGCAAAAATTAACATTGTTTCTATACGCTAATGATGAGCAATCTAAGAAGAAAGTCTGAAAAGAACTTCCATTCACAGTAGCCACTAAAAGAATCAAATATTTAGGAATAAACTTAACCAGGGACATAAAGGACCTGTATTCAGAAAACTACAAAACATTCTAAAAGAAATCAAAGAAGACCTAAATAAATGGAAAGATATTCCTTGTTCATAGATTGGAACACTAAATATGTTAAGATGTCAATTCTACCTAAACTGATATACAGATTCAACACAATCCCAACAGCCTTTTTTGCAGAAATGGAAAAGCCAATTATCAATTTATTTGGAAGCATAACGGGTTTCTAATAGTCAAAAATGTCTTAAGGACTGTGGGAAGATGGTGACAAACTAGCAGGCAGAGCCGAACGCTGTCACAAAAATGGAGAAAGTGGCAAAAGTGTCCAAAGGGCCTGCTTTGGGGGTCAGCAGACCAGCACAGTGCTACACAACTCCCATGAGGGTGAGGGACAGGGAGACGAAGAAGCAAAATGACAAACATGAGGTACCAAGCCCCCATGACAGCTGGGAAGAGCTCCCCTCCCCCATCCCCCAAAATATTAAGCTGGGGTAAAACCCTTGGCTCACTGCAGCTGACTAAGAGGGGAACAGACATCTTCCTCCCTGTCAGCTGTTTCAAGGGAAAAGGGAGTGGAGGTTGGGGTGTTTTATTCAATGAATTCAGCCAGCAGAGCCCAATTTGAATCTCCACTCTGGAGATTCAACACAGGCTTTCTCCCAAACTAAAATACCTCCTGGAAAAGTGTGTTGACGAGCGCCATCTGCTGGCCAGTCTGGAAATTGCATGGACTCAAACTGTTTATGCTCCTTGTATCCAACAACCCCTGGGAGAAAATCTGTGCCCCACTAGTGAGTCCATGACCTGATTTTGAAAACTTAAGCTGGGCAATTTTAAAGACTGAGATTAAGTTGAACCAAATAGCAAAGACAAGCTGTGAAAAAAATAAACTCAATAGCCAAGAGAGAGAAATTGGCCATCAGAGTAAATTCACCAACATATTCAGATGCCTAGATGTCAGCAAAAAATTGCAAGCTGTACTAGGAAACAGGAAGAGATGGCCCAGCCAAAATGACGAACCAAATATCCTGAAGAGATGCAGGATTTAAGATAATTAATCAGTGGTAATCACACAACTCTCCTAAAACACTTCAAAGAATGTATGGAAAATATGACTAAAGAGGTAAAGGATATTAAGAAGAATATCCTTCCAGTCCAAACAGAACAGGCTGGAGAGCATAAAGAACAATTGCAAAGCCTGCAAAGAAAAGTAACAAAAAATGTCTTAAAAAGAAGAACGAAGTTGGAGGACTCTCACTTCCTGACCTTAAATCATATTACTTAGCTACAGTGGTTAAAAACAACATTGTACTAGCATAAAGACAGACATATTGACCAATGGAACTGAATTGAGAAGTCAGAAATACACCCTCACATCTCTATCAAGTGATTTTTTTTAGTGTAACTGCTGATTAAAGCAGACTTACTGTTAATGTAGTTGTTGTCTTGTGTTAACTGAGTAACTTGTAGCGTTGCTATAAAAATTTTAAAGAAAAAAAGCTCAATCTTTAAAATATACAATATATTGAGAATAATGTCTCCATTTATTCCACATTAATTTCTTTACAAGTTAAGACTACCTTATATTCTTTTTTCCTAAGATATATTCATAAAAGAAAAAAGAAACTACATTTCTGTGAGTTCAGAACAGCAGTTAACAAATGTTGCTGGCATGCACTTTCCTCTTTCCCAAGCATTGACAAACATCTAAAGCTCTGAACAAAGCAAACGATGGCTGTAATGTGACTTTCTAAAACTTCCTTTTTCTGGTTTCAAGGGCAAATCAAACTGTCTGGCCAAAATGGAATTAAACAATCTCATTCCAGACCAAACACAACAGGCTGGAACCTCCAACGTTTAAAAAATCTGTGTCACATTGTGGTGGAGACGCACAAACCCAGGTTGCAGAGGAGGCTAGAAACAGGCTTTCCTCAGCGCGGCCTCCCCAAACCCCAGGTGGTCCAGCCGGGAGAACAAAGAAACTGGCCACTTTCCTGTGGTCTGGGAACAAAATGGCTAAACAAAAAGTATACTCACAGAGTGACCAAAGATAGCATGGGCAGCCTTCTGCCAACTCCTCACTTTTACTCAACAAACACAGCCATACTCCCAGACTGGAAGGGCCACAGCACAGGCTGTCGGACATGGCCCCTCTGAACACATGCCTAGGAGCCGCCCATGGGCCTGGTTGACACGAGGGTGCCCAGCCTGCCAGGAGAGAGCCTGAGATGGGTGCCAATCTGGAAAGAGTTATACCAAAATACTAAAAGAAGGCATTTTTGGAGAGAGAGGGAATGGAAGAAGAGGTGAAGTTTACTGGCCACCTACCTCTGGCTTGCTTGGATCTTATAATGAGGCCAGATTTGCATTTTACTTATGGTGTTCCTGGCCTTTGCTCGGCTCCCAACAGAGGCAAGGCTGCCTGAGCAGGGCCTCTCCTAGCTGGAAACCTCCTCAGAGCCGGCGGTACTGCCCGAGCCACTAGAAAGAGGTTCTGAGAGGTTACAGCAGGATGCGGTGGGCCAGGGACTCACCCAGCCTGGCTTACTCCAAGCAGGCGGCCAGGCACTGAATAGCAATACCCTGGACTGCAAGCACCCATACTGCCCCTTCATCCATGACCACCCCAGGACAAAAAGGGGAAGCTAATGAGATTCTTCCCCATTAGGAAAAAAGATTAGGAGACAGCCCTTCATGCTTGCATGACTGTGAAACATGGCAGAGAAAGCTCAAGGCTCCCGATCCCAATAGATGAAGAGAAACTTTCCCCTGGCCACTAAGAAGCTCACAAAGGAGGCAACCAGTGACATCCTTCCAAACATTAGAGACCAAAACCAGGCTGACTTGGGGCTCTCACGAGGACAAGCAGGTCTGCTGGGGCTGAGCAAGATGTTCCCCATCCCAATGGGGACTGCGAACACAGGCCCACCACCTGGGTGTCTTTTCTTTCACGACACTGGCTCAACACCGCTATCTGCTTGGACCCCCCTCTCTAACCTGGTGCAGAAACACGCAAGCCCCAGCAGGAGACCTCGGTGGCAGGAAGGCCCTGGTATGGAGCCAGAGGGCCTGGGCTCTTGGCCTCAACTCTCTCCCTGTCTCCGCCCCCCTTCCTGCTGCTCTGTCCAGTGCGGGAAGGAGCTGGAGCCCCAAGTTCCCAGAAGGCTACCCAGTGGGAAGGGATTGAAGCCAGGTCTGTCCAGGTTCCCACCCCCATGTCTGGTCATGGCCGTGATCCACCTTTGTGCTGGTGTTTGAGGGAAGCAGTGTTTGGCTCTAGAGCTTTAATCAGGGCCAAGGGTCCCCTTGCCTGACATCATAGCCACCTGTGACTGCACAAAGTGGAAAGCCACCCGCAAGTGCACAAAGAAACGCAGGTGGGAGGAAAGCCACGAAACAACCCGACGGCACTCAGCCAGAGCAAATGATGGCAAAGCCACAACCAGCACCCAGAAGGTACAACACGCCTCCCCCGTGGGCTCTGCCAGACCAGACCAGTCCTGTGGGGAGTCTGCTGGGTGGGCTGTCCAGGGGCCGCCACCCATGCCTGCCTGGCCCACACACTCTGATGGTGCTGAGGTCCATGAGATGCTTGATGATGTCATGATAGTCATGCAACTCCAGGGCCTCGGAATCCACGGGATTGAAGAAGAGTCAAGGGTCGCCCACATGCTTCTTGGAGAACATCTCCCTGAAGATGCTGACGCAGTAGTGTGTGCTCAGACAGCTTACCCTTCTTGCTTGCGTGCTGGAGCACCTTTCCATCTTCCAGCTCCTTGTTGGTAGCATGAAGGGACAGCCCTCACTCTTGCACCATGCCAACACCTTGGCCTGCTTAGGGTCTGGCAGTGGCGGGGGTGATGTGCTGCAGTTTTCTGTGATGGCAGAGGTCATGGGCGTGGGCATGTCAGCTTTCCACCTTGCACCGTTTTCTGCATTCTAAGTTCCCACAGCCAGTTTTGTAAGTTCACAACTTTTACTATATACTTATTATTTATGTATGTTCATGTAAGAATGATATACTTCAATAAATTTTTTATTTTAAAAAGTAGACACCGGGTGAGTATAAAGAACTATTTGAAAGTCTGCAAAGAAAAGTAACAGAGCTTAAAGGAATTAAAGACACAATGGATAAGATTAAAGACATTAGAGGTATATACCAGCAGATTTGAATTGATTGAAGGTAGAAGGAGTGAAATTGAGTACAGAACATCTGAACTTTGAAATAACAAGAGAACAGAAAGAGAAAACAATGGAAAAATGGAAAAGGGTCGCAGGATATTGAATGACAGCATGAAATGCACAAATATATGCATTGTCATAGTCCCAGAAGGGGAAGCGAATGGAAAAGGGGCAGAAAGGATATTTGAGGAAATAATGCCAGAAAACTTCCCAACCTTTATAAAAGACATAAATATCAATATCCAAAAAGAATGACATACCCTGTGACAGTTTGAGATGATTTATGAATCCCAAAAAGAGAAAGATTGTGTATGTAAACTAATCTCTTCCTCTGGGTGTGATAACCTTTGATTGTATTAAATTCAGTGATGGACCTCTGATTAAGTTTAGTTGATAAAATCAACTTAGGGCCTCTGATTGTGCTATGTCAATAAGATGTATCTCAGGTTGAGTCCCTGACCCCTTAAAGGGCCAATATAAATGGACATTCACTCAAAAAGACACACAGAGGAGAGAACTTTGTCCTTTGCATCTTGCCTTATGACAGAAAAGAGAAGGTTCAAACAGATAAAGCCCTGGGAAGAGAGATGAACCATTCACCTGATAGCTTGCAGCTGGCTTTGGGAAAAGAGTCAAGACTGATGTAGGAAGCCCTGAGAGACAAGCCCTATTCCAGCCTGCAGCTGAGATTGGGAAGAAGCTGGCCCATGGAGCCTCAAGAGGAAGAGGAAACTAAGAGGAGAAGGCTGAAACCCAGCAGAGATCACCTGCCATCTTGCTTCAACACATGACAGCTGGCTTTTGTGAGAAAGTACCTCTTATGGTACCTTGAGTTGGACTTTCCATGACCTTGGAACTGTAAACTTATTACCGCAAATACATGCCCTGTTTAAAAGCCAACAGATTTCTGATACTTTGCATCGGCACCACTTTGGCAGACAAATACACACCCCAAGGAGAAAAATTCCAAATAGACCTAATCCAAGACACCTACTATCCGACAAATACCAGAGGATTCTGAAAACAGTGAGAGAAAAGTAATGCATCATATACCAGGGAACCTCAATAAAAGAAAGTGCCAATCTCTCATCAGAAACCATGGAGTCAAGAAGAAAGTGGTGTGATGTATTTAAGGTACTGAAATTGAAAAACTGCCAGCCAAGAATTCTTTATCCAGCAAAACTGTCCTTCAAAAATGAGGGTCAGTTTAAAGTCTTCATAGAGAAACAAAACCTGACAGAATATATTACCAAAAGACCAGATTTACAAGAGATACTAAAGGGAGTGCTACAGCCTTAAAGGAAAAAACAAGGGTGAGACTCTTGGAGAAGAAATGAAGATTATTAGCAAGGTAAGCTTAAAAGGTAAAAAGGCAATAGTAAGATATGACAATGGAAAGGCAAAGAAAAAAATGAAGTAATAACATTGAATGTTAATGAATTTAATTCCCCCAACCAAAAGACATAGACTGACAGAATGGATTAAAAAATATGAACCATCTATATGTCATCTTTAGGAGAGTCACCTTAGACATAAGGACACAATCAGATTGAAAGTGAAAGGTTGAAAAAATAATCCACGCAAATAGTAATCAAAATTGATGTGGATATGTGTTCCTACATTTTCTTCTAGGAATTTTATGGTTGTAGCTTTTATAGTTAGGTCTTTGATCCATTTTGAGTTAGTTTCTTTATAAGATGTGAAATAGGGGTCCTCTTTCTTTCTTTTGAATATGGCTATCCATTTCTCCCAGCACCATTTGTTGAATAGACTGTTCTGGCCCAGCTAGGTGGGTTTAATAGCCTTGTCAAAAACCAATTGACTGCAGATGTTAGGGTCTATTTCTGAGTTCTCATTTCAGTTCCATTGGTCAATCTGCCTGTCTATATGCCAGTACCATGCTGTTTTTACCACTGTAGCTAAGTAATATGTCTCAAAGTCAGGAAGTGAGTGTCCTCCAACTTCATTCTGTTTTGTTTTTTTTTTGACACTTGTGGCTTTTTGAGGCCCCTGACCTTTCCAAATAAATTTGATTATTGGTTTTTCTATTTCTGAAAAACAGGATGTTAGTATTTTAATTGTGATTGTGTTAAATTTGTAAATAAGTTTGGGTAAGATTGATATCTTACCTATATTTAGTCTTCCAGTCCAGGAACATGGAATGTCATTCCATTTATTTAAATCTTCTTTGGTTTCTTTTAGCAATATTTTTCAGTTTTCTGAATACAGGTCTTTTATGCTGTTAGTTAAATTTATTCCTAAATATTTGATTATTTTTTTTCTTTGTTTTGTTTTTTTTATTATTTTGGATGCTATTATAAATGGAATTTTTTCTTATTTCCTCCTCAGATTGCTTATCATAGTGTATAGAAATGCTACTGATTTTTATGTGTTAATTTTGTATCCCACCACTTTGCTGAATTCATCTATTAGTTCTAGTACCTTTGTTGTGGATTTTTCAGGAGATTCTGGATATTGGATCATGTCATCAAGGAATAGTGAAAGTTTTACTTCTTCCTTTCTTAAATGGGTGCGTTTTATTTCTATATCTAGCCTAATTGCTCTAGCTAGAACCTCTAGCACAATATTGAATAATAGTGGTAACAGTGAACATCCTTGCCTTGTTCTTGATCTTAGTGGGAAAGCTTTCAGGCTTTACCATTGAGTAGAATGCCAGCTGTAGGTTTTTCATATATTCACTTTACCAAGTTGAGAAAGTTTCCTTCTTTTCTTATCTTTTGTAGTGTTTTTATCAAGAAAGGATGCTGTATTTTGTGAAATACCTTTTCTGCATCAATCAAGAGGATCATGTGACTTTTCTTCTTCAATTTATTAGTGTGGTTTATTGCATTAATTGATTTTCTTGTGTTGAACCACCTTTGCATACCTAGGTGTATAATTCTTTTAAAGTGCTTTTGGATTCAGTTTGCAAGTATTTTTTGAGGTTTTTGCATATATACTCATTAGAGAAATTGGTCTGTAATTTTGTTTTTTCATAGTGTCTTAATCTGGTTTTGGTATTAGGGTGATGTTGGCTTCATAGAATGAGTTTGGTAGCATTCTTTCCTGTTCAATTTTTTTTTTTTAATGTTACACTATATTTTAGGAAATTGGAAATGTAAAGACACCTCTGTGGACTTGATCAGGTACTATTTTTAAGTTAATTTTTTTATTTTTAAAGAACCTTTAGATTACATAAATGTTACATCAAAAATTTAGGGGATTCCCGTATACCTTGTCCCCCTCCCACTCCACACTTTGCCCATTAACAACATCTTTCACTTGTGTGGTACATTTGTTACAATTGATGAACACATATTGAAGCGTTGCTATTGTGGCAGTTTGAGATCATTTATGAATCCCTAAAAGAGAAAGATTATGTTTGTAAACTATTATCTTTGGTTATATTAGATCTATTTGAGGCGGCCTTGATTAAATTACCTGTTAAGATTAGGGTTTTCAGGACAACTAACAAGAAGAGGATGATGAACAATGCCCATTCCAAGGAACAGAGTATCTGCAACTGCAAGCAACATAGTTCCATCCATCTGCCCCATGGGATCTAAGCTCCTTCTCAATTAGAAGCAGAGTGGGCATCACCATCCCAAAATCCTCAAGATTGGGGAATGAACAGTAGACTAAAGTAGACTTATTATTATTCTACTATAGACTTATTATTATTCTAGCAATGGAAGAACTCTTATCATTGATATATAGGCAGTGGCCACCAGAAGTTCTGAGGGATGGGAGAGGGAAAAATAGATGTAATATGGGGGCATTTCAGGACATTGGAATTGTTCTTGCATGACATTACAGTGACAGACACAAGCCATTGTGTATTTTGTCATAACCTACAAAATTATGCAGGGCAGAGTGTAAACTATGATGTAAACTGTAATCCATAGTTAGTAGCAATGCTTCAATATGTGTTCATCAATTGTTAGAAATGTGCCACACTAATGAGGGATATTGTTGATGTGGGAAAGTGTGGGAGGGGAAGAGAGTGAGTCATATGGGAATCCCTTATGTTTTTATGTAACATTTATGTAATGTAAAGCTTCTTTAAAAATAAAAATAATTAATTTAAAAAATAAGAATGTTATATGTACAATATTAATACATGTTATTAATAATAGGGGGTATATGGAAAAAAATACCAAATGTAAGCTACAGACCATAGTTAGTAATATTTTGATGATATTCTTTCATAAACTCTAACAAATGTTCCACAGCCATGCAAGGTATTGGTGAAGGGGTGATGTAGGGAATTCTGCACATTGTGCATGATTGTTTTATAAGTGCACAACTTCTCTAATAAAAATATATATTAAAAAATAAATAAATGAATTGATCATTGTAACAAATGTACCACACTAATGTATGATGTCAGTAATAGGGGAATCTATGTATATGTGTGTGTATGGAGGGGGTTTTATATGGGATCTCTCTTTACTTCTGGTGTAATTTTTCTGTAAATCTAAAACTTCATTAAAAATAAAATTTATTAGTATAAAATTAAAAGAATAAAGAAAGGATGCTGTATTTTGTCATATGCTTTTCTGCATCAATAGAGAGGATCATGTGATTTTTTCTTTTGATTTCTATTAATGTGCTATATATATTACATTGATTGATTCTCTGATGTTGAAACATCCTTGCATACCAGGAGTGAAACTCACTTGGTCATGGTATATAATTCGTTTGATGTGTTGTTGAATATGATTAGCAAGCATTTTGTTGAGAATTTTAGCATTCAAGTTCAGTAGAGAGATTGGTCTGTAGTTTTCTTGTGGCATCTTTATGTGGCTTTTGTGTTAGGATGATTGCATCATAGAACGAGTTAGGCAATGTTCCCTCCTATTCTGTTTTTTAGAAGAGTTTAAACAGGATCAGTGTTCTTTCTGGAATGACTGGTAGAATTCACCTGTAAAACCACCTGGTCCTGGGCTTTTCTTAGTTGGGAGGTTCATGATTAGTACAATCTCATTACTTGTGATTGTTCTGTTGAGTTCAATTTCTTCTTTCCTCAGTGTAGGCTGATGGCGTATTTCTAGAAATTATTCCATTTCACCTGGCCAGGTGATGTTGGTAGTTCAGGGTTCAAGCACTGACCCGGCAGCCGCGCCCCACCCCCCCCGCCCCGCGGGCCGCCTAGCCCTGGGTACGGCAGTCCTCTGGGAGCCCGGCCGCGGACGGCGGGAGAAGAAAGTTGCGGACGGAGAAAGCGCGAGGCCCACCCGCCAACTCAGTTCATGGCCCTGACACGCTGCAGGCGAGCTAGCGGGCCCTGGCCCCCTAAGTCAATGGGCCTCCCGGAGCGAGCGTCAACCTCTCTAGCGCGTCGCGGCAGGTACGACCGCAACGAGGCTCCCGCGGGCGCCCTTCAACTCCGCAGCTGCCTTCCAGCCCTAGGAGCTGCCCCGCCCAGCAACCGCTAAAGCCCAGGCAGCCACCGCATGCGGAGAACCGGGGCCGAAGGCCAGCACGCGGGAGTGCAAGCCTCCGAGCCAGCTGCGAACAATGCCCGCCGCCGTACCCGCCGGTCCCCTCGGTACCAGCTTTTGATCAAACAAATGTATCTTCAACTGGGCTCCCAGAATGAAAATGAATAACATACCTTCAACCAAACGTAAGAACTCCCCTCACCTCTGCTGTCTTCAATTCTCAACACTTCCCACTCTGTTCAGGGTTGAAATGCTGGGCAGAATAAAACCCAAGAGAAGAGAAAATTCTTGCAATGGGGAGCTCTCAGGGAATGGAACTCTTAAGACATAGGTTTCCTAGGGCTGTTTATGGACTCAGTATGGAGGTGGAGATCAGAGATTGCATCTTAGTGTACATCGCAGGAAGGGTGCTGTGCATGGAGAAAGCCCTTACTCTGCTGTCTAATATCCTGCTCCACACCCTCCTCCTCTCCTTTGCCCTGACCAAGTGCTCGATGCTGCTCTTTGGGTTCGAAGAATCCAAATATGGAGCCAACTTCAACTTCATCTCCTTCCCAACATCAGAGCTCACCCATAGTCTGTGGCTCAGAGCAGCTGAGGGGCTTTAGTTGGGGAATGTCCCATTTGCCCCATCCACATCAGATGGCTTCCTCATTGTTGCTTCCCCATCTGGACCCTTGGACATTTGAGTTTGCAATTCCTGCATTAAACCCTTCTTAGATGTCTCCATGAAGCCATCTGACCTCTCCTTACCACCAACAATGTCATGGAGCCCTTCTTGGTGCCTCCATCATACACTGAATGTGTGTCCATGACTATATGTAGCAAATTCTAACTTACCATCATTCCTGAGTTTCTGTGTGTCACAGGTCAGGTTTTCCTGAAGTAGACTGAGACAGGATTTGTCTGCAGGAGTTTTATTGGAGAGTGCTCTCAGGTGAAAAACCTATGGTGGGAGGAAGGGAATAAAGGAAGCAAAATTGGACATAGGGCAGAGCTGGCTGAGAACACTAGGGGGGAGCTCTGGAGTTGGGATGGCCCTTCATATGGTTCCAACACAGGCCCTTCATACCCCCCTTGACCAGTCAAGGGATGCAGGCAGCTCCCAAAGGACAGGGAATGATCTGGGGCAAGGTGGCTTGTTTCAGCCAAGAGCACTTCCTAGAGAGGGACTCACCTGAGAGATGTCATCTGCCACTGTGGAACTTAGGCTTCTGTCTGTGTCTTCAACAGAGTACTCTTTGTCCTCCCATAGGCCCCAGCCTTCCTTACACACATCCTTATATCTCATACTCAGCATGGATCCCATTGATTGAATCAATATGTTCATCTGAATGTGGTCAGAGAATGACTTTTTTTTTTCTTATTTTTAATCACTGAATTTGTTTTTACAAATACTCTTAGAACAATTCAGGTAACTAAGGTTTTGGGGGAGAACAGTTCGTATTCATGAAGAACTCTATTACATGCTCCATTTTTCTGCAAATAACTCTATTGGCTGGATTAACAAACACTGTCACAGAAAATTTTTTATTTTTTGT
>JAQZBX010069120.1:0-15631 GCA_029593785.1 Cabassous unicinctus | reverse complement strand
ACAACAAATAAACAGAGAAAAGCCAAACAATCACACCATCAAGCAGTCAAACAAAGCTAAGGAGGAAGTGTTCCTTCTAGTGTACTTGTGGATCTTCACAGCCTGCTTGCATTTATCAATTACCCTTCAGTGTTCTATCTGTAGGTATTAAGGCAGATTTTTGGTAGTATACTAAATTAGGAACAGGAATTCATTTTTTAAAGTGACTGTCTTCTTTTTTTTTCTTTTTCTTTTTTTTGGGGGGGGTATAAGTGACCCAAAGGAGTCCTCTGCTAGATCACCCCCTTCACCGAGGGGACCCTAAATAGGGTCGTGGAAACTAATCAAGCCCTACTCATTTCCTTACCTCCCCAGGAGTGCTGAAGCTTTGATGCTTGTCAGTACAGAGCGATAAAATTGGCTGACTCCACTCCCTCTTGGCCAAGCCTTAGTATCAGCAGGCAGCTGCATAAAACAAGTTTGCTCAGCAGTTTTGCCTCTCCCCTCAACCTGGCACTGTTTCCAGCTGGCTTATCTGCTCCCTAAAGCTATGGGGGGGGGTCCAGGCAGGCAAATCCACAGAAGTTAAACCCTTCTCCACCTTCTGTCAGAGCCCTCCCTCCCTCAGAGTATGCTCCCACAAGCCAGCAGGCAGCAGGAGTCATGGATGTAGGATCCGCGGCTCCAGCTAGCCGTTTTCTGTGTGGGCGGGGCTCAGCCGTCTGTGTTCACCACCACAGGCAGGCTCAGAACTCACGAATCTTCACCGATCACTCCACGTCGTCCATCTGCCAGCTGCTAGATGACCCAGGCTTCTCACTCCGTGCACCCACAGCACAGACCCTCGGGCAGGACCATGTCCACAGTCAGCCATCCCCGGAGATCTGAATCGTGAGTACCCACCTAGATCGACGCCATCTTGGTCTCTCCAATCTATGAATTGTTTTGATTTAACAATGGACCTCTCCATTTTTAAATTCTCCAAACTAATAACAAGGATACTACAAGAACAATAAAACCCTTACTCTGTTAATATTTTATATTTGGTTAGTCATTTTACTTAGAAGAATTTCAATTGAATTCTGCAGTTAAAATTATTTGGAAATATTTTTAAACACATAACCTTCTATGATTAAGATAGTAATTTATTGTTGAAATAACCATGCTAAAAGACTATAATGAATTTATTTCTTGATATGGTTTCCATTTCACAAGATTGCTATGCATGAATAAATACATAACCAGTATTTGAAATTCCTTTTAATAAAATAAATTTCTGGTGTTGTCTTACAAATGCAAATATAACAATAACTATAATCTCTCTCAAGTCCTGCTTGTCAGCAGATATTTTTTGAGAGACTTTTGTAAAAGAGTCAGCTGACATTGAGATCTTATTTTAATAGATAATCCTTTGCCATGTTTTAATTTGACAATAAAATATAAAATCATAATACCACCTCTTAGTTTCAAATATAATCCATGGTTAGGGAAGAGAAGTACAATTAAATATAGAAGGATTTCCATGAAAATTTCAATTAGTTATGATAACTTCCATGTTTTTATCCTCATAAATGATACTCCTGAGTCTTTAAGAATGACATTAATGTCTGACTATATTAAAACCCTTGCATGCCTTAGCAGTAGTTTGATGTGGAAGAGTTCTTTGAAAGGAGGAACTCAATCTGGATATGAATAAGTGAGAAGCATCTTTGAATAATCACAGATAAGAATGTCACTGATAAAATATTGGATATGTTGAGGGAGGGAGAATAGGAAATTCTCATCTCAGCCACCTGGAAGCAGCAGTAAACATAAGATCACTCAGGATTCTGGAGATATCCCTGAAGTAGTCTCTCTGACACTTATTGTCCAGAACTCATTTACCCTCCACACCCCTGGTGATGAGTAAACAATCCAGGCTAGGTGGAATCATCTTTGCAAAATGTGGTTTATTGAACAACAAAGAGTCCAAGCTGACTAAATAGCAGCCATGCTAGGATCCCCTGATTAGGAGGGGCACATCTCCTCTTCCATTGGCATCACAACAAAGGCTGTGGGTGAATGGTGGGGTGGGTGAAGAAACAACTGTTTCAACTTCCCATCCCACGTGCACTACTGCCCTTTATGAAATGTGAGTAATACTTAAAGAACAATAATGTATTCAAGAGGACACCCTGCATCTTTGTGGCATAGTATATTTATCAATGTGAATCTGAGATCATCTCTGTCACCTAGCCTTGTGACCTAAGATGATAATAGGAATCACGTTTTTCTACTCCTGGTATCCTTCAGTACTTCCCACTGCATTTACACACAGACAAAACATCCTAAATGACAAAGGAAGGACTTAAACAAACTTTGAAAATTTCCTCTATGACTTGGGTAAGATCTGGATATTTCTGAAATTGAAGTGTGTGAATGACACAAAAATTGACTCCAATACTGGTTCTAGTGTGGTCAACTCAGAAAATGATGAGTCTCTTCTTATCTAATACTCTGTGGGACCCCTTATTACAGGCCATTCACAGGTTTGTGAGCAAATTAGTAAAGGGAAGATATTGCCCAGATTCTAGTTTTTCCATGTGACAGATATACCCTGGGTAATAAACTGTGCTCTCAATTTGGAAGACTAATATCAATTCTTTACTAAAAATTCAAATTTTTCTCTTAGTCAATTAATTCCCAACAACAAATTTCACAGCTGTTCTTTGTGGGAAAATTGAATCCCAGAGAAAAGTCCCCAACAGCCAAAGAGATATTGTGAATTGTTGTAGCATGACATCTTTCCTCATCAGACAGCTGGATTTCTCCATGGATCATGTTCAATTTTTAATGCTTTGGAGATTATTAGTGCAAGTTTATGGAATCACCATCAGTTGATATACTTTTAGCCTGCATGATGCTGTTGATTTGTGTCTGCCTGGAGACTTCCTGATATGCCTGCACCTAAACAGGCCTTCCAATGGCATCTGGGTCTGACCCTGTGTGTGCTCCCTGTCACAGGACTCAAGATGAGACCTGACTCATATACACATCACTAAGTACTGATTTATTTGAAGAAGCTCTTGATATTGAGTATTCCTGGATGGCCAAGTGAGGTCCAAGACAAAGCACAATACAGATCTAGGCAAATTACCCTCTACCAAAGAGCTGTTTCTCAGCCCTCCATTCTGAGCACTGTTTTCCAATCTCTTAATTTTGTTATTAGCAATTAAATTTTTATTTATGACTTAAATATTCTTTCTTCTTGACATAAAAGTTTATCATTTTATGGATTTTCATCTGATGTAAATTCAATCAAGGGATGTCATAGGATTGGTTTGGTATGCAGAATGCAACAACTTAGAAAACAACCCCTAGAATATCCCATCTAAGATAAACTGAAAGATATTTAGCATGATTTCATGGTGTCCTTAAAATACAAAACAAAACATTTTCTATGTTAATTAGAATAATGGCATTAACTGTCAATATAAAATATGCAATCTGAGTTTCAGCATATATGAGCATTCTTTTTCTTTACACTTTTTACTTCCTCAGTGGACAGGCAGAGACTTGTGAATGATTAAGGAGAAAATTAGAAAATAAGGAGAAATTGTATGTTTGATGACTAGTTGTATAGGCTACTCGTTTCACATAACTTCTAATTATTAGACTATTTGTGGATCTTTGTGTTTCCTAAAGTCAAGGTTTGTGTTTTGAGAGAAAATAGCAGAGTGATATTATCAAGATTATTTAGTGCTCAATAAAGTTGGATGGGGACCATGATATTGACATTCTTAGGATTTATTCCCTAAAATTTCATTTCATTGCAATGGGAAAACAATTTTTAGGTGTATATATTGAGAATCCTGTAGAAATTTTACCCAGTTATCAAATTGACATCAACAGGGCTGGGGTGGGTGGATTTCATGTCCCTTCTGATGGGCTGCACTGAGAAGAGGACAGCATTGGGCTGGTGTGTTCCTGCTGAAATGAAAGCCTGAGTAGGCTAAGGAGGAGGCAGTGGGCAGATCCATGTTGGAGTCATCAAATTTTGCCAAATCTGTCAAGGACATGAAAGAATATCTCAGGAACAGTTCCAATTTGAAGGAGCAATACTGAAATGGACAAAAAAAACCCAAAACAATTTCCCACTGCAGGGACAATTGTTAAAATTTGAAGAGGATCCACAGGTTGGATCATAATATGGAAATGTTTCCTGATTTGGGTTTGTGTGGTTACCTAGGGGAGTGTTCCTGTTTTGAGGAAACATACACTGGAGTATTTTGTGTTAAGGGGCAAATGTGGTGAAATTATAACTATTAGGGAATCTGAGTGAGGGCACCAGAAGTTCTTCACTCTGTTATTGAAATTTTTATATAAGATCTGTAAGTTTTATAATTACTTCAAAATATTATTTTACAATTACCATGTCAATACCAAGCCATTAAGGGGGAACAAGATTAAACCCTGTTATAGAGACTAAACTGTGCCTAAATCCATGTCAGCCAAAATTGTGAGACTACCACTCTCTTAAGAGTTTGAATTTAATTAAGAAAGCAGGTGTGTGAATATTTTATTAATGACCACTATGCCTTTGGTGTTATGAATGATTTGGGGATGCTATGGAAATAGCATTCTTTGGATTCCATTTTTGCACATGAGCTCCTTCTTCTACTGGGCACAATGAAGACTGAGGGCCTTTAACCAAGGCTGAATGCTGCAGAGAAAGTCATTTACTTGTGATACCTCCTCCAATCTAGCTACATTACTCTCTATATTTTATGTTTTATTTCTCTCTCCATGATATCCAAAGGCTGCCCAGGTAACAATTCTGTTTTTCTGACTTGACAACATGGTTTTGAGACTATTCTGTGCATGTATAATTCAGGGTTCAGACAAGGAGAAGCTTCAACAAAGCCTATTGGCCCTTCACTGACTCTTCCTCCAGGTTCCTACAAGAGACTTTAGTGTTTATGAGGGCAGAATGCATTGATTTATCATGACTGCCATTTACCCACTCACAGTGTGCTTGAAGGTTATCAGATGCTGGCATTTCCCCCAATGTGCCAAGGAAAAAACCTGGTGTATGGCTTTGTGAAGGGAGCTTGTTTGGAGCATACTTCCAGACTGGCTTAGAAAGAACTGTGGGGTGGCCACAGAATTTGTGCCCTCTCCTGACCCATCTCAGAGGTGGAATATGGAGAATGGGGTCAGGGAGCCCTGAGACTCAGTGACTCCATGATGTGGTCTAAGGCCCTTGGAGAAAGAGCAGGGCAGGCAGGTGGAAGGGGATAGATGAAGTTAGGAAAACTGGGCCAAGCCAGTTATACCATGGCAGATACAAAGAGAAACTGATCCAAAATGATGGAACAGAAAGGAGAGGGGTGCAGTACTGAAGAGAAGACAGGGGCCTGAGTGCCTGGAAATTAAAAGGAGCCAGAGGGAGGAGAAGGCAAGGGAGGCAAAGAAAACAGGGCCTGGAACTGGTTACCCTGGTGACTAGGGACCAGGAGTGAATAGAAGGTACATAGGCAGGGGAGGTTGGAGTAAGGGTAAAGATGGAGAACTGAAGGATGGAAAGGGGCAGGGACATTTCCTGAGAGATGAGGCTTCAGGAAATACAATGAGATTCCTACAGACCATGGTGTAAACTGACATGGCTGGATGGGTTCTTAAGGCAAGGGCTGGGCGGGGTGAACTTGGACTGGAGGGGAAGAATAATAGGAAAGAGACAGAAACAAGCCCATCTCTTAGTCACTCTTATTCCAGGAGGCTGGGAGCATGAGTGATATTCTCAACTGTGGGGGATGCCCCAAATGTAAGATCCCCTGGAAGACTGTTCATGAAGCCAAAACTGCCCTTCAGGTAAAGATGAGACATGTGGCTGCATCATCCCACTCCTGGTCAGGAAGTGGATGAGATGGTCCTGCCTTAGATGGCATTAGAGGTATTAATGAAACAAGGGTCTGCTCAGGGGAAGACTCCCATGTCCTTTCTATTGTCCTTGGAGACAGTAGTGGGTGAAGTGGTAGAAAAGATCCATCACTATGTCTTGCTTTGTGGTGGACTCAACAGCAGAGCATCAGCCATTTTCACTGAGATGGCACAGAAGGACAGAAGACCAGCAAGGGGAAGCCATGCCAGAAAGGCCAGAAAGGGAACACAAAGAGCTATCAAGGAAAGACAAAGGAAGGGACAGGGCTGGCCTACTCTTAGGGCAATGTGGCTTTAGTTAACAAAGAAGGGCATAGACAAACAGAAATGGACCCTTATAGAAAAATTGCCAATATTATAGGACAGAAGTTTGTCTCACTAAGTAGGAAATTAAGGTCTTATTACAAGCCATAAAAGAGAAGAAGGAAACCTTCAAGGGTTTAGAATACTGTAGAGCTGCCCAACAAGCCTCATAATGCAGCCCAAGTATGAATTCATGTGCTGTTAAGGCTTCCTTGTGCATGAACCAGGAAGGTGAGGGAGACAATTCTGACTGTGAGCATGATGGCATCAACATCAAAGGAACAAGGCATCTAGGTTACAGTTCAGTGAATTACAACAGTCACAAATAATTGCTTCTGGCTATTTTAAAAGTTTAACATACACCTAGGATATATTGCCATATATCATAGGGTTAGTAAGTGCCTCAAATACAATTTAGTGGGCTAAAACATATTTGATAATTTATGATTGGTTTCAGTTATAAAGATCCCCATGCAACTCTCCCAATACCACTGCAGAGACCCCAAACCCTCTGCATTCATGAAGAGGCATTGCACACTTGTCTAAATCCTACTGGAAAAACAATACACTTGTCAGATGTATGAAGCAAGGTTGCAGGTTATTGACAGGTATCATGATAAAGATGTATGAGGAGAAGGTGGTGAAAACTGATATAGGTAGAGTATTGTCCTATTTCAGAAAGGTTAGTACAGACAGAAAACTCAAAGTCTTCAGGAAAAGAAAATGTAGTTCACATACATTAACAGAGATATCAGCATCACCACTTTTTGAAAGAAAGCTTGTAAAATTTTAAGAAAAAATATGAGAGTTTAGGTTTTTTTGTTTGTTTATTTTGTTTTGTAATGTTTTCTGATTTTATTACTCAGTCATATTATCAGAATGAGTCAGGATAGAATAAGAACAGTTAGGCATCCATGCTCATAACCAATTCTCCAGCTACTCACAATTTATGAGAAAGGGTAGGGACCAGAGCATCTGGGAAGCAAAAGTTACTTCATGAAAAGAAGAGATAAACTGGGGAAAGCAGTGACTCCTCAAACAGGATAGTCAATCTGAGGCAGAAGAAAAGATGATACCTCAGTGGCATGAGAAATTGTGAACCAGAATCAAGGTTCCCAGCAGGCCAGAGAACTCAGGACTGGAGTAAGAATAGGGAAGGCTGCAAAAATGAAAAAATGTAATTATAATAGATTATGACTTGAATTTGGCTAAGTGGAAAGATGTAATGGGAGTAATTTTGCAATTATTTTGGAATGTTAGGGGTGATAAATGACAGATCTAATGAAAATGAAGAAAATGACATATTAAAGAATTGCCAAGTCCAGAAAAATAATTTTATGAAAAATAAAAACAAAATCAGCAAAAAATATCATTTACTGAGTCAAAATAATGTAAACATTAAATTAATTTAACAAAAATCGTGGTATTATTTTGGGAAAAGATTAGGACTGAGAAGTGGGCAGATATGGTGAGGATTTGCAACTACTCATCTTTTGAAATGGAAAGGCATCTATAGATTGAGTATAAATTGGGAAAGATAAAATTTAAAAAATGAAAACATTATCCAGAAACTGAGATATACAAAGAAGCATTAAATTAATAAAAAATAGTTACCACTTGGAAGTGGCATTGCAGATATTAAAAAATGGAGCAGGGAGGACATTATTGTTTGTTATCCTAACGATGGCTGTATTATTCAGTATCTTAACCTAGGAATATATCACTTTCATCCAAAACCCAAAGCAATGGAAACAGTTTGAGACAGCAAAAATTCAGTATCCAGTGACAAATTTTCTTGGCAATCAACTGTATTTTCTCTTTTAAGCAGAGATGTTTTTAGTTATTAACAGAGTGAGGCAGCAGCTGTATCCTCAATTATTTTTGCATAGGATTTAAGCAGGGTGGTGTGGGAAGTTGAGGTCTGTTGAGAACAAATGCTTCTCATTTTTTAACATCCATATGAATCTTTGTGATCTTGTAAAAATGCACATCTTGATTCAGTAGGTCTGTGGTGGGCCCTGTGATTTTCCTTTTCTTCTGAGCTCCTGGGATGTGCTGATACTAGGGCACATGTACCTCACGCTATTAGTAGTAAGGCCTTGTTTTGCATCTCTCTTTCTTTACAGAAGTGGTTTTCAACCTATAATGCCTATTCAAATCACCTTGGGATCCTTTAAACTCTGAATACCCAGATCACAACCAAAAATGATTAAATCAGAATTTCTTATAATGGATTGTAGATATAATAGGTTTTTAAAAGACTGACAGATAATTTTGAGGTGCAGAGGCCTTTACAATTCATTGCCTTAGAGTGTGTGATGAGATATGGGAGTTTCTTACCCTTAAAAAATAATTTCAGTGACAGATACAGGCCATTGTATATTTTGTCATGAATTACAAAATTGTGTGGGACAGAGTGTAAACTATAATGTAAACTGTACTTCATGGTTAGTAGCAATGCTTCAATATAGGTTCATCAATTGTAACAAATGTACCACACTAATGAAGGATGTTGTTAATGTGGGAAAGTGTGGGATGGGGAAGGAGTGGGATATATAGGAAGCCCTAATATATTTTAAAAGATTATTTATTTACTTTTTCTTTATTTATTCCCCCTCCCCCAGATGTTTCTCTTGTCTCTCTGCTCATTGTTTACTTGTCTTCTTCAGGAGGCACCAGGAACTGAACCTGGGACCTCCCACATGAAAGGCAAGTGTCCAATAATCTAAAGCTTTTTAAAAAATAAAAACATTAATTTAAAAATGCATGATTTTTTGTGAACACACAACCATTGTGCAGATGGTGGTGGTATCAGCAAAAATATTGCAATAGGAAGTTCCTATGGTTCATCCTTCCTCAGAAACAATACTCAAAAGAGCAAAAATCATCAGAATCATATTTTTTCATAACCCTGGGAAACATTCAAAATTGGCAGCAACCACATGAAGGCTGAATCAAGATAAAGGTAACTTAAATGAGGAAAGAAAATTTTGGAGCATTTCAACTTAGCCTTACATCTAACCTCTCAAGTGGGCTGGTCTTGAAGGCTGCAACCCATGTTCCCAGTGTGTGTTCCTGATTCCATAGGGAGTAGGGCAGATCTTGATCCCAAGGAATTGTGTTTGTCTGTTTTCACCTCTCTTGGCATTCCCTTAAAGACTGATGCAAGGTACCTACCTTTCTTTTGCCTGACTTGGAATTATCTCAGGGCAAAAATGTGGCAAAGAGGGGAACAGTCCTTAAAAACACTGAAATGCAAATGAGCAAGCACTGTTGCCCAGGGGAAAGAAGAGAGGTGAAGTAAATAATAGACACACCAAAACCTCACTAAGAATGTTGGGAAGAGAGTTGTTTTATGGAATAGGGGTTTTGAAAAACTCCGGTGTTGAAGAGGAATCTGGAAAGCCTTGTGCATATCTTGGATAGTACTTGTGATTATAAAAGGATTGAGAAGATTCTATGTTGCCACATCTGGCTGATAATTAAGCTTCAGAAAATTAAGAAGTGAAGATTAAGACAGTGGTGTAAATGGCCTGGCTAAACATAAAGAAGTGCTCCAACAGAGATGATATACAAAGACCAGATGAGGTTATTTATTTATTTATTTATTTATTTATTTTAATTTTTGATCCAGGTGTTTTACAGATTGAATCCTGTGCCATAAAGAAAATGCTGAAATGTTAATCAACATTTGAGTGAGTTAAACCCATTTGAAAATGGTATCTTAATATTTTAGGGTGAGACAGGGTGTGGACTCATTTGTGGATAGGATCTCTGAAGATCCTTTGGCAGAAATGAATGAGTTTGGGTCTGTATCCAACTTGGCTGTAGTTTACAAAAAAAGGAAATTTAACATGAAGATGAGAAGCAAAACACCAGACACAGAAGCCAGGGTAGAGATACAGATCACCATGTGGCAGAGGAATGCCATCACCAGAATACTGGCAAATCTGAGAGAAAGCATGGCCTTGCTAAAATCTTGATGTTGTACTTCTAGCCTTCAAAACTGAGAGGCAATACATGCCTGCTGTTTAAGCCAACTCATGGTGTGGTGTTTGTTGTAGCAGTTCTGGCAAAGTGAGAATACTAGTATTAATGTATTTTTTGGTATGTAATTCCAGTTGTGTTCCAATATGACTTAGAAACAATTGTCTAAAACAATAATTATAAACCTATGTTAATGGGAACACAATATATAAAGATGTAAGTTGTGACAGTAACAGTAACAAGAAAGGGATTGATGGTGTGGTATTAGAGAATTTTTTATACTACTCTCCTTTGTTAATAGTACCTCAATCAAGATTGTTACATGTTTACCAGTTAATTGCAATCCATAGGGCAATCACTAAAAAAATAGCCAAAAACATCTGAAAAAAAGAAAAGGAAATCAGAAAGAAATAAAAATTGTATATTACAAAAAGTCAATTTAACCTCAAAGAAGGAGTACTGGAAGAGATGAGAAAAATATAGATTATCTGTAGAAAACAAAGAAATATGACAGAAATAACTCCTCCCTTAGTAATTATTTTACATGTAAAAGGATTAACTGCTCAATTAAAAAGCCGAGAATGGCAGAATATATACATTTTTAAAATGACTCAACTATATTCTGTCTACAGGAGAATCACTTCTATAAGAACTATAAAAGGAGCTATAAAAAGAAAAGCAAACTGAACCCTAAATTATGAAATAAGGAAATAATAATGATTAGAGTGCACAAATGCAAAATATAGAAAAGAAAAGCAATAGACAAAATCAACAAAACCAAAAGTTGGTCTGTGAAAACATCAACAAATTTGCCAAACATTTAGTAGACTGACAACAAACAAACAAACAAACAAGCAAAAAACAGAAAATTAAACACCAATAATTAAAATGAGAGATTAAAGTGGGGCCATTACCACTGACTTTAGAGAAATAAAAGGATTTCAAGAGAATACTATAAACAATTGTAAACAAATAACTGTTGCAACCCCCAGGATGTTGAGGGGCAGAAAATGAAGACAGCCTTTAGTTATTAAACCCTCATGGTGACCAAGAATGACACCCAGCCCCAACCTTCAAGTTGTGTAGTCTGGATAAATCCCACAACTCTTTGCAGCCAATTGAGAGGGGAACAGAATTCTTCCTCCCTGGGAAGAGGGAGGGTGCAGTGGAGGATGGTTTCTCTTCTGTCAATTTGACCAGCAGAGTCCACTTTGAATCTCTACTCTGCCCTGATGAGTGGGGATTGAAAGAGATACTTCCAGGGACAAACCTACTGACTAACAACCCCTGCTTGACAGCTTGGAAACTGCAAGGAGAAAAACTGCTTTTAGGTCTCTCTTGCTCTAAACCCTGGGAGAAAATCTGCAACCCATTAGTGAGTCCTTGGCCTGACTTTTGATAACTTAAGAATCTACACCCCATTAGCATGTCCTTGGCCTGATTTTGATAACATAAGCTGGACAATTTTCAAAACTCAAAATAAGTTGAACCAAAAATCAAAGAAGAGATGTGAAAAAAAGCCACTAGGTAAGAGAGAGAAATTGACTGTCAAAATAAATTCACCAATATTCAGATACCTAGACATCAGCAAAAAATTACAAGCAATACTAAAAACAGGAAGAGATGGTTCAGCCAAAGGAACAAACCAAATATTCTGACAAAATACAGGATTTAAGAAAACTAATCAATGATAATCACACAAATATCCTAAAACAATTCAAAGAGTTGGAGGAAAATATGACTAATGAGATAAAGGATATTAAGAAGACACTTGGGGGAAACAGATGTGGTTCAAGTGACTGGGCTCCCATCTACCATAAGGGACATCTGGTGTTTTGTTCCTGGGACCTCCAGGTGAAAGACAAGCTGGCTTATGTGGCAAGCTGGCCTGAGCAGAGAGCTGGCCCACATGGAGTGCTGGTCCAGGCAAGAGTGCTGGCCTGCCCAGGAAAGCTTACCCATGCAGGAATGCTGGTCCATGCAGGAGTGATGGCCCATGCAGAGAGATGGCACAGCAAGATGATGCAACAGAAAGAGACACAGAGGAGAGACAATAAGAGACACAGCAGACAAGGGAGCTGAAGTGGTGCAAGAGATTGAGCACCTCTCTCCCACTCTGGAAGGTCCCAAGATCAGTGCCACGTAAAGAGAAGACAAGCAGACACAGAAAGCAGACAGCAAGCAGAAAACAACAAGGGGTGAATAAATAAATAAAATAAATCTTAAAAAAAAAGAAGACACTTGGGGTCCATGGCAGTATAGTATGGTGGTTAAGACATAGTTTCTGGAGTCAAGAACTGGAAGCAGTTTCTTTTCCTGGCTCTGCATTTACTAGCTCTCTGACTTTGGGTGAGCAACTTGACTTCTCTGTATCTCATTTTCCTAAATGGAGGTAAAAATAGAAACTACTTTATAGAGTTTTTTTAAGATTAAATAAGTTGATTTATATCAAGTGCTTAGAACAGTGCCTTGCATAAGTAAGGTTTAATAAGTGTTGGTCATTGATATTTAATGTTAGCTTAGCAGGAGTGGTGCAAAGATTACTGTGAGAGTGGTGCCAGGTCTGGGGAAATGAACCCAAAGATGTTTCTGGGACCATCTGATCCAATGAGTGGGAAAAGGTGGTTGGGTACCCCCTTGAGGCCAACAATGCTGTGTGCACAGCTGGAAGCTCCAGACTCTCCATTTGGGAGTGAAAGAGAGACCTTTTCTCCCCTTTTCCACCCTCTGGCTGATTCACTGAGCTGATGCTCTGATTTCTCAATGCCAGTGACCCAGTGGGTTAAGTGGACTCCTCAGCAGAGTCAACAGGGAAGGCCTAGGGAAAGAAGGACCTGCAGAAGGAGCAGGAGCAGGGAGTCTCTGCTCCAGGCCCAGACTCCTTTGTCCACCTCAGGCCAGGGATGCTGGGTCTTATCCCCACCCCAAACCTTCTGGCCAATCCCTGGGTAAAGCTCAGGATATATCACAGTGGGTTTCTCTGCCATCCAATGTGATTTCCCCTGGAGGCCCCACCAACTTGAGTCTTCCTCTCTTCCATCCCACAAACCATTGGGGGACTCAAGGAGAGTGACCTGTCCAGGATCACACCACCAGCACTGGCCCAAGCCAGGGTTCCCAGCTGAGGGAGGACAGAGCCACAGGGGTGGCAGAAGCACAGCAGGAGGGCTGCCTAAGTAAGGGGTGCTTAGGGCCCCTCCTCCACCATATGCTCCCTGGAACCTGTTCCAAAGAATCCCTGCCAAGTTCTCACTGTGGGGGTTTCCTTGGCATAGGTAAAGAAACTTATTTTGTTTTTCATTCTTGTGAATTTCTCATGAGTGCTACCATAAAAAGTGAACATAGTCTCCAGGAAGTGAAAAATTAAAAATTAATTCAAATTTTAAAGCTTGTTTTACACTGAGAAACTGAATCTGATCCATCTCCCAACACTTCGGAGTCCATCATGTCCACATACTACTAGGTGTACTCAAGTATCATAGGAGCTGGATGGCCTGAGTATTCATCTCCACCTGTGCTGTGTCTGGGGTGGCTCTTAGGCTCTCTCTCCTTTTCTGTCACCATCTGTATATGAATAGGAGGAAAAGAGAACCTGACTCAGAGGACTACTGTGAGGTCTGGGGCGTGGGAACAAATTAAGAGGCTCAGATTAATACCTGTGTTGCCTTTTAGCTCTTTTAGAGTCATTTCTGCTTTTTAAAAATCCTGTGAGAATGTTTCAGAATAAAAATTTGTCATATGAATCCCTGCTCAATTCATTTTGCCACAATTCCTACTTAAAAAGTATCATTTGTGGGGTTCATTCATGTTTTTCCATCTTTTTTGTAGTAGTCATGAGGCAAATGAAACCACTTGACCACACTACTGCTATTATTGTGTGAAATTAGACTAAGAATTTGCAGTGCAAACAGCTGTGAGAGTGAGAATGAATCATTTAACTTGAAGATTAATTATACAAACTTGCTCATATTGCAAAGTGTTGCAGTAGTAGTATACTGGTCCTATAACCTAGGACTGAAGAGTCAAAACAATATCCTGCCTTGGAAATTTTCTCTCCACTCCTGAGTTTTAACTATGAGCTCTAAGATACCAAGATAATCTGCTTGGAATTCCTTTGACTTGGTCACTCCCAAGGAAAACATAAACTAAGCTATCTCCCTCTATGTCAGTGATTCTCAGTTGTTATGAAGGTGTATTCTAAGTTAAGATAAATGAGAGACAGGAGTTGCCCAACTGTTTAACATTCTCAGATACCCTTCAGTTTTCAACCTGCAGCCCAGGACTTGGGTAGTTGAAGTAAGCCCTTTAATGGAGAAGAGACTGTGGCTATATTACAAGCTCCAACTTGAGTTTCTAGCTTTCAGTAATCCTGTATTTGAATAAAGTGATTAAAATCAAGTATTGGATTTGGTAACAAAGGCCAAGGCATGTCATCTTAAGGAGTCAACTAGGTCCCCCTCCACAGGAAACCATCCATGGGAGATAAAAGAATAGAGTTAGAGCCTGGTTTAGAACCTGCAACAAACTGCACCTGAGCTCAGAAGCATCCTAGGGAATTGTATCCCAGAAAACAGATAAAAATGCTAGTCTCAATTTTTTTACCTCATTTTTCTTTTCTTGTATTTATCATGCTTTATGTGAAGCCAAAAGAAACTTTCTGTGCACAGTGAAGCACTGCCAGACTGAGAAACATGTTCAAAACTAAAGATTCAGACTCTGTGATTCTAATTTAGTGAAAAACTAGAAGCCTTAAGTTAGGTCTTTCTGTGCATTTCCCAGTGCTCCTTTTCCAGAAATAGAATGTAAATGTCCCATGAAGTGAACCCTGGTGAGGTTGTTTTTGAAAATGTAGCCAATCAAGACTATACTACTTAACCTTTCATGCCATCTTTGAGCATTTTTGCCTTTAATCTTTTTCAAGAGTGTGGTTTCATCACATATTATGAAATGCTTTATTAGTTAATGTAACACCCTTGTCCACAGAGAAAATTGACCAGCAGGACAAAAGGAGACAGTGTCATTAATTTACTTTGGAGGGAAAATGATCCTATTATACCCCAGGCAGGAGAGGCACATGCTCTCAGGATGTGATATTAACATGACAGTGCTGGTGTTCAGTTCCCAAATGATCTCACCTACAATCTCTCTATCATTTGAGCCTGTTGTATCAAGAATTCCCAAACCCCATATTAAAACAGAAAAACTACTATCTGAATTTGCTTCACTATTGATCATATCTAGAATGCAGTTCTTGTAAAGATATTAAATTATAGAAAGTTTAAGGGTGAGATTCTACTCTAAAATGTTAACTTTATCATTCTGTGCATATTTTGTCAAGATTAAATTTGCATTGCAAAGTACATCAGTTTAAATGACTGTCCATTGCTAAGCAGAGCTAACTTGAAAGCAGGAAAGTGCCTAAATCTAGAAATTGCATGCTTTG
>JAQZBX010069119.1:0-15633 GCA_029593785.1 Cabassous unicinctus | reverse complement strand
TTTTTTTTTTTCCTTAGAAAATGACCAGAAGCATTCTGAAAACTGAATAATACAGGGAAAGCAGATATTTTAATTCAAAGCCTTACATTTTTGAATGAATAATTATTTTACAAAAATATCTTATATCACCATAGGATCTCTAATGAACATTCTTGATTGCTGAAAATTCAATTTGCTGAAGGAATGAGTAGTGGAGCCTAGAGAATTTGGAGTGTTTAGATACATTCAGTCAGCAGCTGAACTATGACTGCTTAACTGCAGGTCTTGATTTTTCATTAACCTCTTGATAACCAGCATATTCGCCATTGCCCTGCTCCTTCCCCTCATACAAGATAGGCACTGTTTTATTGCTCTCCTATAGACTCCAATGAATGAACTAAATCATTTGCGAATCATTCAAATAATCATCCTTTATTCTCTTTCAGCTCAGTCTAGTTTGATAATTTTCATCATTTTCTCTATACAAAGCAATTCTCCTGCCTCACGCAGAGGTAAAAGTCTTTTGTTCTCTATCTTAAATATGAACATTGAGCACATTAATTTATTCATTCCTTCAATAAAAACGCGAGGTCCTATTGCAATGCCCAAGGTATCATAAGGAAGACACTATTTTGGCCTTCCGAAGAACAAATTATGCCACGGCAAAAGCTTGTGTGATTAACATCATTTAGTCACCATATGTGCCAAAATGAGAACCACTCCTCTTGCCTGGGCAATTAGGCAGGAAACCCATCTCTGAGAAGTTAATAGAGAATTTGGACTCTGAAGGACTCTGATGAATGGTTGAGCACATTCCACTAAATAGGAAAGTTAGCTTTTATGTGAGTGTATTCATGTGTGTTGGGGGGAGGCAGGCGGAGAAAGTTTTGGGAGAATAGTGTCAGGGTTTTTTTGTGATGAAATGGTTTGAATTTCACACACATTGGATAATATGAGAAAATGTGGTGATTTGGAAATGCATTTCATGTTTAAGAAATCTTGAATGTTCTCATATTGCAAGAAGTAAAAATGTCCTTTTTTTCCTTAGGAAACATCTAGTAAGTAAGAAAGCCACCATAGAAAATTTAAACAGTGAAGACACCTTTATTAAACAACATAATTTATGCATGGTCCTAATCTAAAAAGAACTTGAGGCACTTAGTGACGTGTTATATCAGGTATGTATTTTAGAAAAATATATTTGGTTGCTCTATAGAAGATGGAGTAAGAAACCAATTGAAGGAATCCTGTCTCAATAAAGTAGCGGTAGAGGAAATGCACCTTCCTTCTGATTCATAGTAAATATTTAGATTTAATTTAGTAGAAGTTCAAGATTACCAACATTACAAGTCAGTATTACAAGTGAGTTAAATCCACATTTATGGAAGAGATATACGACATTCATGTATACATTATCTAAGTATCATATGTTTTATAGACCTTACTTTAGACTCAAAATAAGGTAAAATACTTGAGGTCATCATTTGGAACATTGATAAATCAAAATTCCAGTTTAGGTCCTTACACTGTAATTTAACTTCTATAAATAAAAATTAAGCAAAAAAAATAGCTCATAAATTTTGCATATATCATGATCTTAACCGTTACATTTCTTTAATTTATGTACTAAACAAGTATTTACATGCAGAGTTAACTTTGGAAGTAACTACATCATAATATTACTCATTATATCTCTGGGATATGAAGTTAAGGATATACATTTAATTATTCTAATACTCCAAGAATTATGCAGTTAAGCTACAGTTACAAAACTCATGGAAGGAAGGAAGAGAGGGAAGAATGAAGGAAAGGTGGGAGAGAGATTGGAAGGAAGAAAGGAAGAAAGAAGAGAAACGCTGACTTTGTTAATGGAAGGGCAAAAATCATCTAAGTATGTGTATATTCTGCAGCTTCTTTTCTATAATATTTTATTGCCATTGAAATAAGTTTAAATAAAAAAGAAGCTAGTAAATATGGTGAATTTTTTTCGATTTCCCTGGAAGGAAAAGGAGGGGATTATGGGAAGAAAAATAATAAGTTACAAGAGAAGGCTTCACAAATGGTAGAAACTCAATGTTTACTTGGTGAATACAGAAACTAACACTCCTGTGAATTTTGACCACTTTACAAGATCAGGGACTGTGGGTATGAGTTATTGGCTTGTTATTGGTATGTGTTGTAGTTGATCTTTTTGTCACTATTCTCAATTAATTGCTTCCATTTCCATGGAGAAAATGTTTAGTGATACAAAAGGCATTTTGTCAGCAGGTCGCTCTCAAACTCCACACACATTCACACATGTAAATCCCTCACACTGCTTTCGATAAAAATTCAGCATCCTATTTTTATGATCTTCCATTTCTGATCTTTCCCTCTTGTGGCATAGTGGGATAAAAATTAAAGAGTATGCAAATTTAAAATAAGGGAGTTTAAACACTTATCTCAGGAAAGATAGAATTCTGTCTGACAACTCTGCTTGGTAATTTTCAAAGTAAAATCCTAGCAGAGAGAACTGGGGTTCACTCAATATGATACTATTGGATTCAGTAATAGGAAGAAAGGGCCTATTCATCCAACCATTCCAACTAATTTTTACAGTGCATTTTTTATTGTTTGTTATCTGCCAAAGGATGAAATTCAATATGTAAAATACATGTTTTTTTAGAGCCATGAATCTTTTAATGCCAAATTCAATAAACTCAACCACTGAATTCACATCCCATTATTATAAGAGGGGAAAATAAATGATGCCCCAAATTTCAACTATTTTTCTCAAAAGTTTCAAACTGGAAATTAAGGGTAAATTATTTGGGTGCTTAGAAACCAAATTGATATTTTCAAAATAGAACTCACATAATGATTTTTCCATCTGGTTTATTTATTCTGAATCCAATAACCATTAATACTGTTTAAACTCCAGAGAACTGAAGGAACCAATGTGGAGTTACCTTATTATCTCATTTATAGAGACTCTGACTTTAGAAAGAACTGTGATTACAGAAAAAGTGGCTTTACCCCTTCATTGCATATTTTATTGCACAATGCATTTATAGTGGGTGCATTTTACTTCCTCTACCACAGAAGTACTACAAACACAACAGAGACCTCAGAAAATTATATGAAATTTCACTGTTATTTCCATTGGCTTTTCCTTAAAAAGAAAACCATCATTCAAATTGTCATAGCAAAACCTTCTGACAATGAGAGGCCCCTACAAGAAGATACGATTTGTGATTATCAACACTAATATTTATGTTGTAGTCTAAAGCAAGAATAGACTAGGTGAATTTTAGCCTGCAAGCTTGTGTTATGATCATAGCTTGCTAAAAAACAAATTTCTCTGAATTAGTCTTCTTCAAGGAAAGCAACGTATGGATGATTCCCTTCCATTTAGTCCTTTGAACATTTTCTTGGGATGCCCATCTCAGTAAAGAGTTACAAAGAGCAACATGGAGCAATGAAAAGAGCAATGGACCAGGAGTCATGAGACCTGGGTCTTAGTTCTGTCTATGTCCTATGCTGAGTGACTTGGAGCAAGTTCTTAGCATCTCTAGACCTTAATGTTATCCTCTGTGACATGAAGGATGACCATTAGATTCTGTTTTCTGTTGCCCTTGCCATCCTAAATCTCTCTCTCCATAAACAAAGGATGCAAACCTGATAGACAAGGACCACACTATTTGACAAAATGCAACTGATGTTTAAAACATCTAGGTGCTAGAGATATTTTATGTTACTACCCAAAAGATTTTATTTTGTTTTACTCTTAAAATGAGGGCACTGATACAGCCAAAGAATTTGACCAAAACAAGAGCATAGGGTAGACATTTAAATTAGTTCTCATGACATAAAAAAAGACTCCAAATAGTATTAGCACTACATTGCTTGGGTTGTTTTGAGCAGTTGATTGTCCCCAGGATGCAATTCCAAGGACCGCAAGCTTAGAAGAGCTACTAAATAATACAGGTGGTTTTCTGATAAGAAGTATGTGTGCATGTGTATGTGTATGTTGTATAAAAGAAAATGTTTCCAGATATATTTATTTCATTTTAATTAACTATGTTTTGTGGCATTCTAACATTCTAAGTAATTTCCAAAATATGGCAAAGTCAGGGTGAATAGAATTGTTTTTCTCAAAATGTTGTCTACAGGCTCAAGCTAGGTAGGATTTCGTTAGTCTTATTTAAACTGGCTCATTCCATAACGCCAAGGAAGTACTCATTCCTTGAGTAATTTTCTATCCTCCTTGCCAGGTATAGTCTTCCCGCCCCGAGGTTCCGGGTCGGGGATTGAACCCAGGACCTAGTGTGTGGGAAACTGGCGCTCAACAACTGAGCTACACTGGCTCCCTAGGCATAGTCTTTATGTGCCTAATTGATAATATTATTTTACTGAAGTATACCACATCCATAAAATGCATCAATATCAATTGAACAGCTTAATTAATTTTACAAAGTGTGCTCACTCAGATAACCACCACCTAGATTAAGATATAGAGCATTACCAGAAGGCTAGCAACCTGTCTCATGGACCCTAACGGTCACTTCCCACCCACAGTATGTTAACAATTATTATGTCTTTTACCACTGTATATAAATGTTCCTGCTTTATAGCAATATCTATTGATATATCATCAATATATACTCTAGTGAGAAACTTCTTTCAGTCAGAGTTAGATATGCGTGATTGATCTGTTTTTACAAGCTATTTTAATTCATACAGAATTCCATCATTTGACTATCAAACAGTTTATTTATCAAATCCATTAGTGAAGGGCATTAAAAGTTTTAACCCAATTTGGGGCTATTTATGAAAAATGCTACTATAGACATTATTGTCTCTGCCTTTTGATGCACACACGAGGAGTACATATTTATTGATTGATACACACGTACTATAATTTAGCATTTTAAATTTGTATATGAATTGAATTTCCATTCATGTATATGAATAGAATACAAGGTTATAAGTGTTACTTTAATAACTTGCTGAAAACCAGTTTTCTGAAGTATTTGTAACAATTATCATTCCCACTATTAGTATAATTTGTATTCACTTAACCTGCTAGCCAACGTTTGGTATTGTCAATTTCTTTTTTGTTTCTTTGAATTTTCATTCTAGTGAGTGTATGGTGGTATGTCTTTGATCTTATGGGGATTTTAAGTGGCATTTCCCTTATGAAGAATGATTTTGCACAACTTTCATATGCTTTTTGGTCATTTTCTTATATTATCTTTGTATTGCGGTTTAGTCATTTTCTTATTGCTTTGCATGAATTCTTTTTTATAGATACTCTGGATACAAGTCCTTTGTCAGATATATTGCACACATTCCCATCTCTGCCTTGCATTTTCTTTCTTTTACAGGCATCTGTTGATGAACAGGATTCTTAATTTTGATTACATCCAATTTACAATTTACTAACATTTCCTTTATTGAGTAGCATTCTGTTTAAGAAATATTTGCCGACTCAAGTCATGAGAATATTCTTCTGTATTATCTTCTGAAAACTTTATAATTTTCCCTCTTAAATTTTAAATGACTCTGGAAGTCTACCCCCTATTAACATACCTAAACATCTGCATAAAATTTCCTCTTCACCTATTTTGGTTCACAAACCCTCCTAAGATTCTGATTAATGCTATTTTTTATTGCCCTTAAAAATATACATAGGTACAAGTAAATTTGAATATCATTTAAGGTAATTAAAAAACTCTTGAAGCTCCAGCTTAAAATTCCCTATCCTATAGGAAATGTGAGGGAAGAGAATTTACCAGTCATCTTCACTGTGACAACAAAGTTATCCAACCTGGACTTAACCAGCTGCCTGTATGCTATATGTGTATAAATAGAGGAAGAGGAATCCAGGAATGTGCCATAATAAAAACTGAGGAGGACAGGAATGATTGGATCATTCAATGAGCCCAAGAAATGATTTTCAGAGAAGAAAATAGTTAAACTTAGACCAAATGGAGCAAATTCCACAAAGCCATTCCACAGGGTAAGTGATGGTTTCTTGCAGTAGATAAGAGCATTAATTAAGGGGAAATCGTTTATGACTTTGACAAGATCCACAAAAACTTTATGTATATTAATTCAATATATGAAACCATAGACATTGGTTGTATTAGTCTAGGTGAAAATACCAGTTTCTTAGAAAAGCCTAAAGAGAATAAATTCAGGCATTTCCACAACTGTCAGAAATTGGTAATATAGGATTCAAGAAGCAGTCCATGTTTCCAGTATTCCCACATGGTAGAGACAAATCAAATATGTGATTAATTCCCATTAGGAAATCTCAGTTTATATGTATTTAACAGAGTGAAGCTGAGTGCAGAGTATTTTCTATCAGTTAAACACTTAAAAAACTTAGTGAAAATAAGTCTTTTTCCAACTTTTAGAAATGCTTACCATTGTTGGGAAATGTGGAATATGGTACTAAATAATATTTAATGAAAAATTAATTAATGAGAATTTTTAAGGGTTTGTAATTTGAAATAATATATAAAGAATTTCAAAAATAATTAAAGGTAAGAGAAAAAATTGTACTGAAAATTTGAATGGATTTTATAACCTAAATTGAACAAGCTTAAGCAACCCCCAGTGGACAACTAATTTTTATTTATTTTTATTTTTAAACAGTGTTATCAAGGATGTTGTTAATGAAATAATACAGTACATTTAAAAAGGATATTCAGTTAAAAATGTTCACTGATGCAGTCACTTTTGCTATAAAAAATTAGTCCTCAATATAATCTTGAAAGATTAGAGGACTTGTTGGAGATATATGTTGGAGACTGTCAGAAAAACATTAAAGAAAGTGTGGAAAAGGGGAAAACAATGTATGAGAGTTTCAACTCATTAAATCTTTTTTTCCAATTTACTTTTTAAATTATACTTTTTAAATTTTTTTCAAGATACATAGATTATGCAAATGTCACGTGAAAAATATAGACCATTCCCATATGCCCCATTCCCCACATCTCCCACATTTTCCCACATTAACAACATCCTTTATTAGTGAGGTACATTCATTGCAATTGATGAACACATTTTGGAGCATTGCCACTAAGCATGGATTAAAGTTTATATTGTAGTTTTCACTCTCTCCCACCCAATTCTGTAGGTTATGGCAAGATTTATAATGGCCTATATCTGTCATTACAATGTCATTCAGGACAATTCCCAATTCCTAAAAATGCCCCTGTATTACACCTGTTTTTCCTTCTCCCTCGCCTCAGAACCTCCAGTGGCCATTGCCTCCACACCAATGATATAATTTCTTCAGTTGCTAGAATCACAATAAGACTATAGTAGAATAACAGTTAGTCGTCTCTAGTCCATCACTCATTCCCCAGTCCTGAAGGTTCTAGGATGGTGATGCCTATTCAGCCCTTAATTGAGAGGGACTGCAATACCACAGGGCCAATGGATAGGACTCCCTTGCTTGCAGTCATAAACTTTCTTGGTTACTTGGTATGGTCATTGTCCATCATCACCTCCATATAAGTTGTCCTGGGTGAGTCCAATGAACTGGAGAGTAAGTGTTACAACTCTGTTGAGATTCAGGGCCCAGCCGGCACATGGACAGCCCAAAGATTTTTAAGTCTCTTGGATGTACACCTACTAACTCATGTACTAATTATAGGATCAAATAGAAGGACAGAACAGCCATGTGTAGGGAAACCACAACTGAGTCCAACTCTGTAACACTGGGGAACATAAATTTCAAAGTAGGGTGCAATGGCAAGGCACCAAACTCCTGGGCTATCTTCCCTGACTATAGTGTCTGGATGTCTCCAGAACCCTCAGGAGCCCCATTATTTGGTGTAGTATCTACTTTGGCAGTCAAAGGGATCCTGCTGAGACATGCACAAGCTTTACCTCTGGGATGACTTCCCGACTCACTTTGAAATCTTTTGGCCATATGAACTCATTTGTTTTTACCTTTCCCCCTTTTGGTCAAGGTCTTTTACCAGTTGCATTGCTAGTTGGTGCTTGGTAGTAATCCCTTGGTGCAAGGGAGGCTCATCCCTGGGAGTCATGTCCAAGAACTTTTACTCTTGGAATTGAAACTTAGCCTAGTATTATAGGGTGCCTAAGAGTGCCTCCTGGGAGCCTCCTTGTTGCTCAAATGTGGCCTATTTCTAAGCTGAACACAGAATATAAATACATTATCTTCCTCCAAGCATGGGTCATTAAGCCTTTTAAAACAAAGATTTTGAGAAAATTAAATGCTTGGGGACAATGAATGTTTATCTCACTACTCCATAACATGCATTGTCAGGTACAATGGATTAGGTTAAATTGCCACAGCATTTATGTATCATTCCACCTTAATTCCAGTAGAATTAAGTCACCAGGTAGAGTCCTTCAATACCAGATAATTAGAAGATACTTAGATGGTAAGAAGAACAATAAAACTATTCTTGACAAAGCAGAAGGAAATAACTTTTGAGCAACTAAAACAATCCAGACTACTCTAGAAGAAGGTATATTCTTGCATAAAGTAATTATGCAAGAAAAGTGTTGGGATTTAGAGATATATGTCAATAAGAATGAGTTCTGTGATAATGTGGTAAAGATGAACTCATGAGTAAATTGATTAACTCACAAGGACACTATTGTAGCTCAAAGAAAAGGACCTCCAGAGACCAATAGGTCTGTGTTTTGATAATAGCTTATTCAGAGATTAGTCTCTCAGGAATAGATTTCTTACATGTGAAATCACTGCAAAAAGACCTACACTGAAGAGCTGTTTTGTGAACCATGAATATATAAAGTGCCCAAAGGATTGGGAATAAAATATGAGCTAGAGTAGACTTACTGGTGTTCTACTATAGACTTATTATGGTTCTAGCAATTGAAGAAATTATATCATTTATGTAGAGACAGTGGCCACTGGAGGTGCTGAAGTCAGGGAGAGGGAAAAAGAAGTGCAATATAAGGGCATTTTCAGGACTTGGAATTGACCTGGATGACATTGCAGTGACAGATACAGGCCATTATATATCCTGCCATAGCCTACAGAATTGAGTGGGAGAGAGTGTAAACTACAGCATAAACTATAGTTCATGCTTAGTGGCAATGCTCCAAAATGTGTTCATCAATTGCAATGAATGTACCACACTAGTGAAAGAAGTTGCTAATATGGGGAAAAGTGAGAGGTCTGGGGAGTGGGGCAAATGGGAATCCCTTATATTTCTTTGTGTAACAATTTATGTAATCTAGATATCTTTTTAAAATAAATAAAAAATATATTAAAAAATAAATAAAGCAAACAAACAAAAAACAAACAAAAAATAAAGTACCCAAATAAGTAGTCAATGCATGAATGCTATCCTTACTAAAATAAAACTTCTTTTTTCATGGATTGTTTGTTTGTTTGTTTGTTTGTTTTTGAGGTCATGAAATGGGAGGGATCCTAGACATTCCTCCCTCAATTTAGAACTCTGGGGAAAAAATAAAATATGACCAAAAGCTTTTAAAGTCTAGAAAGTAAAA
This sequence comes from Cabassous unicinctus, assembly GCA_029593785.1. NCBI lineage: Eukaryota > Metazoa > Chordata > Mammalia > Cingulata > Chlamyphoridae > Cabassous > Cabassous unicinctus. The sequence goes on along the minus strand of JAQZBX010069119.1, from coordinate 6,150 downwards.
TCTAACAGCCTTCAACTCAGGCTCATCCCTGCTATGTTTGCACTGTGTGGGCTAGGGAGCTAAACAGTTTTTATACAATCGATGGTGTGCTGACAAGTAGCAACAGCCTTATTTTCATCGGTTATTTGCCTGGAAAGGGTCACCATCTGTACAAATTATAATTTTGATATTGTGACACCACATTGGAACGGCTCAAATAATTTCCTTAAATTTCCTCTACTGGTTCCAATTGTCCGTCCTTATCAGTCAGGCCCAGAGCTTAAGAAGGCTATTGTGTAGCTATAGGTGAAATCCTTTTTAAACCTTCAGTTCCCAGTGGTCCTCGTTCTCAAACCGCCATAGAGAAGGTTCTGTTTGAGGTACTAATGTGCACACGGGCTTCATGAATAATCATCAACAAGAAAGACATTTATTTTGTTGTGAATTCTATCAACAGTGTTATAAATAATGGCAAGCAGGAGGAAACATTTTTAACTGGAAGCACATGTGCAAGGATTTTAGGTTTCCTTCTTTCTTTTAGGGTGATTTTATGATGGCTTTATGAGTGATTTTATTGGAAGATGTATAGAAGACATAAACAGGCACAGATTAACAAAGAAACAAGAGACGGGTCAAGCCGGGAAGCAAGCATCATCGATAGCGCAGGGACAGTGAAGGAAAGTTAGTCAGTCTGACTTCTACTCACCAGTCCTTCCACACAGAGATGTGCTCATGTGAGGGCTGGGAAGATGGTGAGGGGACATAACACTGGGTGAACTTCATGAAAGGAGCATGACAGAAAAGGTTATGTCTCTTAATTGAAACTTAGATCTGAATCTCCCACAACAATTTGGTGATGAAGAGGCCACATTTGCTGGGATCACTGAGGTGTATCAATCTAAAGTAGAAAAGCAAATTATTTGAGTGGCTCTGTGGAATGGATGCCTGTCAATACAGTTAGAAATTGATTTTCTGGATTCCATGCTCTAAATAATTTGAATTTGGATTCACCAATGCACTAACATAAGCCATAAGTACATGTAGTCTAAGAGGTTATTTTTGTATAAATATAGAGTAAACCATTAGATGTTTAAATTTTATTTTAATGAGGTAAATGAAACAAGACAATGGTCTTGTATGTACCCAAATTTGAGAAACCAATTTGTTCTTCATTTGTCCATATAGTTTTACTTGTCTCTTTGAAAATTAATAGGTTACCTGAGATCCACAATTATATATAAATCATATATAAAATTATTTGGGGGTAGGTTCATGGTATGTACCCTACCATGGGTACATAAATAGGAAAATAATAGGTTCCCTGAGATCCACAATTATATATAAATCATATATAAAATTATTTGGGGGTAGGTTCATGGTATGTAGGTTCAAAGTAGCTCCAGAAAATCATAAATTTAGAAAGGATCGGAAGGAAAATTAAATTATAACTTACTGTGTATAAACTTGCATGCATATTATATACAGTGCTATATTTTCTTGCATATATGCATATAATTAGTTTTAATATTCAGAATGACCATACAGAGTGGGTGTTAACATCCACTATTGAGGAAATAGGCAAAAATATCTATTGTTTCTACAGTCAAAGAATAGACATTGGAAGAGATATTTGAACCCCAAATTATCTGACTACAAAGCTCATGATCTTTTCACCTTCTTGAAATATGGTAAGTACCTGCTACCATGTTAGATATTTAGGGGTCTGTTGAAGCAAAATAAAACATTTCTCACTCAAAGCATGTAAACAATTTGTCTTCTAATACACTATTTCTCAACTCAATTTATTTAAAAAACTTTTCAGTTGTCAGAAACTCTTCCTATGATTCAACAGATATTAGACAAAATCATAATAGAAAAGAAAATAATTTGAAAGCCTAATAATGGCTTTAGGGGTGCATTATGTCATACTTCATATTTTATTTTAATTAAGAATTGGAATCACTAACTACCACAAACCATATGAAATCTGCATTTTGATTCAAAATAAAGATTTGTACAAAGCTAGGAAATCAGTAATGCTTTGGGAACTTATCTTCAGAGTTTATAAAGCTATCAATTTATTTTTTGAAGAACAGAGGCTAAAGCTTAATAATTATACAAAAGATAATCCATCTAGCCATGTAATTAACTCAAAATTACAATAGCAATAAAGGTACTGTTAAATTTACATTGTTATGTGAAATTATAAATGATGTTAATATACTTAATAAACATTTAATAAGATAGCTGCATCACATCAACTTAATTGGATATCAATTTACATAGCTCATAAATGTCACTTATTTTAATAATTAAGCCTGTATCCTCAAGATAATGCTCATATAGTTTATTATGTATTATTAACATTTATGCATGTTTATATATAAATAGGTTTTCCACATATCTTTTATCAAACATTTCTTTCTTATTTACTCATGCTTGTCAGTTTATGGACAAAAATATTATTGATTGGCATTCTCACAAATGAGTTTCATTTATTTATAATTTATTATTGTTTTCTAAAGTGTGAAGAATTCATTAAGATAAATTGCAAATCGTCTTCATACCACGTTCTTCAAAAAACATCTTTGCCTTCTCCTCCTCTTGCATCTTAAGTTGGAAAATTTATCCTAGAATAACTACACTTGAATTGTCTAGACATGAAGCTGCTGAGTAAAACTGAAAAAATGAACCCAGCTCTCTCACTGATAGTTCCACCTTCAATTCCTATTTAAATGGACAAAGAAAGAGTTAAACATTATTAATTATGAAAACAGCCATAGTCTCATCAGCAACAATCTAATAAGGAAATGGGTGTAAAACTATGTCACATATTTAGAAAAGCTGGGGCCATAACTTTCTATTCAGCCAGAAAATGTAGAGAAAGTATCAAAAAGGAACACACACACTATATCAGAACACATAGTTTATTAAACACAAACAAGGTGAAAAATACAAATGAGCTGCCAACTCATCAAACCTAGTTTGAAACAAAACATGAGCAAAAATATAGAAACACATTTTACAAAAGAGCTCCCTGAAACAGTAGAATTTGAATTCAATAAAACAAGAGTAAAAAGGCAAAAATGATTTATGAAAAAGTATAAGGAGATAAAAAAAGAAGCAAAGCCAAGAGAAGACTATATTGCACATAGAATAATCTGCATAATAAATACATTGGGAACAACAAATTAGACATGGTCAAAAATCAAATTAATGGTATGGAAGAAAAACTTGAGACAAGTATCGAAATTGATAGAGAAAAAAAGAATAATTAGGGAGAAGATGATAAATGTGAAGGCCATATGAAAACTATGTAATCTATTGTTCACATATATATCTGAAATTGAAAGCTTAATATATATATAAATATTATTCATATATTTCTGAAAAATATTTATTCAGAAATAAAATACAGAAATATCAGTATGAAATGAATAATTGAGACTCAACAGTATATATACTGTATATATAATAAGTAAAATGATTCAAGTGCATTGAAACATACTATATTTTGTTCAAGTATAAGAAATAAGAAAAAGTTAAGTAGTATTTCGGAATCAAAAATAGGTAATGTAGATATTTAAAATGTATGATGTTCTATAATTCATGTTTACCTTTCCTCTACTAATGTCCTAAAACTCTCTGTTAAACATTGGATTGCTTTATTGCTTGCAATTCTTTCATGTTTGTAAGTAAAATTGAATTTCTTTATAAGTAGTCTGCAACTTGGATTTTTCATGAATTCAAATTGGACTTCTCTCATCAGTCGTGTGGCCAGAAAAATTACAATGAGTAGTCTACTCTATAACTCTATGGCTTAACTGATGCTAAGATGGACATCAAGGGATTTAAAGGCCACCATTCATTCTAGAAACGTCTCCTTAGTCTGCAGTGGACTCATCATTTGACTAACACAACTGCAATATATCTCTTTAATGGTATAATTTGTAACAGATGTGACAGAGGAATTGCATTTCCTGTACTTAGGAAAAGTATTCATTGCCACTAAATTCGATTTTGTTGAACAACCTAAAAAGAAAATACCCCAGAGAGCATTCTTGGTTCATTGCTTAAAAGGTGATCAACTTTTAGGAAATTGGCCTATTTAAGACAGGACACAGACACCTGATAAACTGATCTATTTTATCACTGAATTTAACTTGTGGTGATTATCAAGCAAAATGAATTTTGATGTCAGCATTTGTAAAATTGCCACCATTTTCCAGAAAAAGAATTTTCTTAAGAAAAGGTGTAATTTAATTGGTTTGGGTCTAAATCCAGCTCCAAATCATGTTTCAGTTTCAGTTTTTATATTAGTTTTAATTGAATTTATTTCCAACATTTCCAATCAGGATATTATTTATATTATTCATTTTTTAAAATTTCCTTCAGATATCAGCCTATGTTGAGACATTGGTCCCATATTCCTATATGTCAAAATTCTAGAGTTGAATAGCAAGAGCTCCCTTTAGAGGAGATACAGTCTCCAGATTGCCATATACCACACCCTCTTTCTGAGGCCTAACTTCAGTTACATTTGAGTTGTTATTTTTTTAATAAACTGTTTTCATTTTTTAAAATAGCTTTAAAGTTACATAAAAAATTGAGCATATAGTATAGAGTTTCCTACCTCCATCCTACTACCACTGCCCCATACTCTGAACAAAATATCTATTATTAACATCTTATATAAGTATGATATATTTGTTATAATAAATGAACCAATAGTGATACAATATTATTAACTGAAGTCTTCAGTTTATATTAAGACTCCCTCTTTGTGTTGTAAAGTTCTATGAGTTTTGACAAATGCATAATTCCGTGTACCCACTGTTCTAGTACCAATCAGAATTGTTTTACTGCTATACGAATCCCCTCTGCTCAGTCTATTCATCTTGTCCCCAAGACACTTAGAAACCACTGATCTTTTTACTGTCACTTTTTAAAAAAATCTTTTATTAGAAAAGTTGTGGGTTTACAGAACAATCATGCATAAAATACAGGATTCCCATATACCATCCTATTAACACCTTTTATTGTTTTGGAACATTTGTTACAATTAATGACAGCACATTTTTATAATTGTACTATTTACTCTATAGACCATAGTTTAACATAGAGTTCACTGCTTGTATAACGTAGTTTCATGAATTTTTTAAAAAATTTTATTCTATCACCATATTCATAATCTAACATTTCCTATTTTAATCACATTCAGATAGATATTTCAGTGTTTTTAATTGTATTCACAATGTTGTGCTGCCATCACCACCATCCATAACCAAAACATTTCCATCATTCCATATAGGAACCCTGTACATTTTAAGCCTTAACTTCCCATTTCCTATCCCCACTCCTTCTCCTGGTAGTCTCTATTCTATATTATAATATTCTAATTATTTAAAATTAGTGAGACTATCCAATATTTGCCCTTTTATGTATGGCTTATTTCACTTAACATGATGTCTTCAAGAAATGAAGTCCTGATACATGCAATAAAATGGATAAACCTTTTTACAACTGAAAAATATTCCATTGTATGTATTTACCATATTTTATTTATCGATTCATTGGCTGATGGACACTTGGTCTTTTGGCAATTGTGAATAATGCTGCTATAAACATTGGTGTGCAACTATCTGTTCAAGTCCCTGCTTTCAATTCTTTTGGGTATATACATAGTAGTGGGATTTGCCAGATCATATTGTAGTTCTGTACTCAGCTTTCTGAGGAAGCGCCAAAATGTCTTCCACAAAGGCTGTATCATTTTCCATTGCCACCAACAATGAATGAGTGCTCCTGTTTTTCTGCATCTGCTCCAACACTTGTAATTTTCCATTTTTTTTTAATAGCAACCATTTTAATGGGTGTGAAATGGTATTTCACTAAAGTTTTGATTTGCATTTCCCTGATGACAAATGATGTTGAGCATCTTTTCATGTGCTTTCTAGCCATTCGTATATCTTCTTTGGAGAGATGTGTATTCAACTCTTTTACCCATTTTTAAATTGGGTTGTTTGTCTTTTTGTTATTAAAGCAAAACAGCATAGTACTGGTACAAGGATGGACATATAGACCAATGGAATCTAACTGAGAGCTCACAAACCAGCCCTCACATTTATGGCCAACTGATTTGTGAGAAGAGGGCAAAGACGACTCAATTGGAAG
>JAQZBX010069118.1:0-15631 GCA_029593785.1 Cabassous unicinctus | reverse complement strand
CATAGAAAAAGTATTTGAGGAAATATTGACTGAAAATTTTACAAAATTTATGAAAGACATGAATATCAATATTCAAGAAGGACACCATACCTCAAACAGAATAAGTCCAAATATATATATTCTGAGACATCTATCTTCAGACCATCAAATTGCTAAAGATGAAGTGAGGATTCTGAAAGAAGCAAGAGAAAAGCAATGTACCACTTATAAGGGCCCAAAACAAGGCTAAGTGCCAATCTATCATCAGAAACCATGGAAGCAAGAAGGCAGTGGTATGATAAATTTAAAGAATTGAAAGAGAAAATCTGCCATCCAAGAATTTTTTCCTGGAAAAACTATCCATCAGAAATGAGGACCAGTTTGAAGTCTCGACAGAATTCCAAAAACCAAGAGTTTGTACCCAAGGGACCTGATCTACAAGAGATATTAAAGGGTTTTTAATAGATTCAAATGAAAAGAAAAGAAGAAGAAACCTGGACAAAAGTGTAGAAGATTATAATTAATATAAACTTAAAGGGTTAAAAGAGAAATAATTGTAAGATAGGAAAACAGAAAGCAGAGATTAAATGACCAAAGGATATAATGTCTGCATAGTAGTAATAATGAATGTTAATGGATTGAACTAATCATTCAAAAGATATAGACTGATAGAATGGATTAAAAAAATGAATGATTTATTTGTTGGATACAAGAAACTCACTTTAGAAACAAGGAGACAGTAAGGCTGAAAGGGAAATGATAGAAAAAGATATTCTACACAAATAATAGGTAAAAAAGTTGTGGAGTAATGAAACTAATATCAGATAAAATAGATTATAAATGCAAAACAGCTATAAGAGATGAAGGTCATTATATATTAATAAAAGGGACAATTAACCAAGAAGAAATAACAATAACAAATATTTATTTCCCTAATTAAGGTGCCCCAAAAAACATGAGGAACAAAGCTGCAAAACTGAGAGCTTGAATCATATCATTAATGAACTCGATCTTACAAACATTTATAGAGCATTACACCACAAAACAGCAGGATATACATTCTTCTTAAGAACACATAGATCTTTCTCCAGGATAGACTATACGCTGGGACATAAGTCTGATTTCAATAAATATAAAAAGATTGAAATTATACAATGCTCTTTTTCTGCTAATGGAATAAAGTTGCAAAATGGGAAAATTCACAAATATATGGAGATTAAAACAACACAATCTTAAACAATAAGTTGGTCAAAGAAGAAATTGCAAGAGAAACCAGTAATGCCTCAATAAAAATGCAAATGACAACAAGACTTAACAAAACCTATGAGATACAGCAAAGGTAGTGCTGAGAAGGACATTTATAGTTCTCCATGCTTATATTAAAAAAATAAGAAAGTTAAAATCAAAGACCTAACACCTGGAGGAACTAGGAAAAGAACAGCCAACCAATCCAAAACAAGCAGAAGGAAATAACAAAATTAACAGAAATAAATGAAATAGAGAATAAAAAAGTAATAGCGGACCAACAGTACTAACAGTTGGTTCTTCGAGAAGATCAACAAAATCTATAAACCCTTAGCTAGCATAACAAAGAAAAAAGATAGAAAATGGAAATAAATAAAATCATAAAAGTGAGGGCAGACATTATCACTGACCCAGCCAAAATAAGAGAGATCATAACAGGATACTATGAACAACTATATGCCAACAAACTAGACAACCTTGATGATATGGACAAATTCCTAGAAACACATGAACAACCCACATTGACATTAGAAGAAAGAGAATATCTCAACAAACCAATCACAAGTAAAGAATTTGAAACAGTCCTCAAAAACTCTCCAAAATCAAAAGTCCAGGAATAGAGGGATTCACAGGTGAATTCTACCAAACACATAAAAAGATTTAATACCAATATTGCTCAAATTCTTCCAAAAAATTGAACAGAAGAAATGCTACCAAACTCATACTATGAAGCCAACATCACCCTAGTACCAAAGCCAAATAAAGATATTACAAAAAAAAAATTACAGATCAATTCTCTAATGTATATAGATGCAAAAAATCTCAACAAAATATTTGTTAATCAAATCCAATAACACATCAAAGCTCACAAGCAAGTGCGCTTTATACCATGTATGCAACGGTGGTTCAAAATAAGAAAATCAATCAGTATAATACACCATATTAATAAATTGAAGAAGAAAAAACACTTGATGATCTCAATAGATGCAATAAAGGCGTTTAACAAAATACAACATCCATTCTTGATTTAAAAAAATACTCCAAAAGATTAGAATAGAAGGAAATTTTCTCAACATAGTAAAGTGCATATGTAAAAAACCCATCATTGTACTCAATGGTGAATGAAAGCTTTCCTGCTGAAATAGGGGAAAAGATAAGGATGCTCATTTTCTCTACTGTTATTCAATATTGTGCTGGAAGTGCTAGCTAGAGTAAATAGGCAAGAAGAGAAAAGACACTCAAACAAAAAAAGAAGAAATAAAACTTTCCTATTCATTGATGACATGATCCTCTACCTAGAAAATGCCGAAAATTCTTCTGATGTGGAAGTTCAGATTTCTCTCAGGTTGTTCTGAGTGTATTTCTTGCCCTGGAGATGTGCATGGCCTTTAATTCACTCAATATACATGTACACTACAAATACTCTAGTTTCCCCACAAAATTCTGCAACCTTTCTTTTCAGCACTCAGGTGTTGTGCTTCATATCTGAACTATGTAATCTTTTGCCCCATTGACTTACATTTCATATTTTCTTATATTGATTAGCTGCCATGCCACCCACTTCTCTAGCCAAGGCATGTTCTGGGACTGGTGAGACAGAGATGAGCACTTTGAATCAGATTCTCATCAGATGCCACCAGACAGGATGGAACAGACATACCTAAACCTCATTCTCTGAAAATAGACATACCAATACCGCATCCTGTGAATAATGTGGAATTTGCTAACTAGCTTCAACCACACATTCACACTGGTAATGAAATCCTCAAAAGGAAGTGACTGGGGCAGAATTAGTTAAATCACCAAGAGACTTTCTGACAGTATTTAATTTAACTTTTCCTTAATTCACCATTCACTTGGTTTCTGTACACCTTTAACTGTATTCCAGAGACCTGAAAAATTTGCTTCTGTCAGTTTTTACCTGTTTCTCAATGTTTCTGTGAGAGGACAAGATTTTGTAACTTCTTTCTCTGCCATCTTGCTGTTGGAAGTCAAAGAGACATATTTTTAACAAAATTCCAACTGTGTACTCAAAATGTCCATGTGATGCTTCTCAGTATGGATTAGCAATAGGTAAAATACATGGGCTGCTATTTTTGCAAACAACCAATGTGCTCACGTATTAATCCTGTAAGGATTGAGAGAGTCAGTACATCAGCAGATCTTTTCATTCTGTTAAATCTGTTAAGGGAGTGGGTTTAGCTCAGTGGTTGAGTGCCTGCTTCCTATTGAACCCAGATTCAATCCAAGTACCTCCTTAAAAAACAAAAAAACAATCATACAAACAAACTGGGAGTGGGCATAGCTCATTGGTTGAGCAACTGGTTCCTGTGTTTGAGGTCCCAGGTTCAATTCCTGGTACCTTTAAATAAATAAATAAATAATTCTATTAAAATACTTCTCTAGATTAGTAAGGACAAAATTGTGAAAAAAAACTTTGAGTAAATAACAGTGTCAGCACCCCATCTAAACAATAGCCCATAAGATTGGTGGCTTTTCCTGATAGGAGTGTACGGATGGCAATGAGACCTTCTCCCCAAGGTTGGTGTGAGTTTCCAGGAAAACAAGGAAGAGAGAAGTCTTTACTCAGTGATTGAAGGAATTCTCTCCTGTCTGAGCAAGGACTTTAAGATAAAAATTGGCAGAGTTGATTTCAGAAAAAAATTCTAACTAAAATATAATTATTCACTTACACATTTTATAGCTCTAGAGAAATAATTCACTTTTCCCATGACAAGCTCTAAATTATTTTAAAAATAGATATTTAAAGATTTAATTATAACTTTATGTATTGTCAAATGTAGAGGTCAGCTTTGAATTCTAAAGGATTAGAAGTTTTCAATGAGAGCAGCTTATTTACTGAATATATCAACAGACACTGGGGACCAAATTTTGACCAGAATTCTCCACATTTTAAGAACATATAGAGAGATACAAAGCCTAATTTCTATCCAATCAATTCCTCAATTTGGAAATTTTGGAAACCATTTCTTTCAGCAAAAGGAGGATATTTGTGGCACTGTACACTCTCTAGAAAGAAGAAAACAATTGTTGAGCTCAATCAAAACACTGAGGAATCATTAAACAACTAGACACAGGACAGTGATTATAATATCCATGTTTCTCCCAAACTTGATGCAGATAAAATTTACCAGAACATACTTACTAAAACCAGTTTTGTAGGACTCTCCGTGACTTATTGGCCAAAAATATATGGAAACAGTAGCATAAAATTTGTTTTATAGTAGTTGTGCAAATAACTGACAACAAATTTACATAATGACAGCATTATATAGACCCAGTGTCTATCAAATTCCCTGATGTTTTCTAAGTTATCAAAAAATATTGGTTGTAGAAAAGAAAAGTGAAATATAGATTAGCCTCCATGAAAAAGCTGAACTTCAAACATGAATATAAACTTCATTTGTGTCCTCTTCAATGTAAACTTTACAAAGAGCTGCTGAAATTATCTTGACAACAATGTGTTTTAGTTAACGCTCATGTCTCACCAGGTGAACTGAGTTTTAGGCTTCACTTAATTTCAGTGTATATGTCTTCTAGAACCATTGCATGCATATCATGTTGGAAAAGAGAAGTTACATTTTGTATTAAAAGTATTGAAAATAATTAGCTACATAGTTTTCATTAACTAGAGCTGCAGCTAGTAGAAAAACAACTCAGAGTTTGAGAAGTCCTGGGAACTAAAATTTTAGGGTTTTTTTCCCCCCTCTTTGAGATGTTGATGGTACAAGGCATGCATCACCATATTTAAAACTTTGAAGGGAAAATAAGCCTCATGTGTAGGCATTTGGAAGCAAATCTAATATTGTAAAGACTGAGATAGGAATAGTAATAGAAAAAGGAAGGAAAATAATCAAAGTCTTATGATCCTTAAATAAGTATAACAGACACAGTCATGACATTTGTTGAACAGATCATTTTAACATGGATAATAAAACGATATACTTATGTATATACTATTTCCAATTGCTTGCAATCAAGCAGCAAATTCACCTAAATTGATTAAGTTTTTGCCAAAAACAAAAATAGAATAGTCTCATGTGACCTATATAACATTTCCATCTTGTTAAGTGAAAATTCAGGGAAATGTCATGCTTCATACAATACAATTTAAAACATGTGAGTGTGGGGGGATATATCCGAAACATGATGATACATAAACTTGATTTGACAAAAACTCAATAATGTAACTATAGATTGTATAATGTGATCATTTTACGGGACCTTTGGACCTCACTTATGAACCCTCATTGTTGCAAAGTTTGAGAGAACAAATGCTAACACAGGAGATTCGGAGTTGCTGAATAGATGTTGCACAATTCCCAAAATAGTTTGTAGTCATTTTATGAGGAACATCTGAATTTCTATATGTGTCTGTGTATGCATGTTGTGCATCTATTTGGCTGAATAGACTATTAGACCTCAGAATACAGTGGGCAAAAGTATAATAATGCCTGACATTTCTATTTTTAATGCACTTTTAAAAGAATATTATGTGTACTTACTAAATATTCATACAGTTGACATTATTGTATAAAATAATGATAGTATATAAAATTTGTTTCAAATATGAAAAAAAAATGCATTCATTCTGATCTGGGAGACTTACGGAGAAAAAGTTTGGAATGCTGCAGATTAAGCCTGTTTTTCTCATATGTTAACATACATTATAGCACCTTGATTTTATGGGGGTGTCTATTCTACCCCACTTTTTGGGGGGTCTCTTCCCTTTGTTCCTGCACCAAAAATAAGGTCTTTTTCCACAACATAAACCCTTTTCTGTCTTTAGAGTACTTACATGTTTCTCCATGCTTTCTATACTAGTTGTACAGTTGGAGAACATGGGGTGAATCTTTGTTTTTCTGGTTTACCATCAGTCTTGGGTTCTGTGTCCTTCTGTATAGGGTATAGGGAATTCTCAGGGGTCCTGCCTTATAACATCTGCCTTAGAGAAGCCTCATCAATGTCTATTGGTAACGAAAGGCTACAATCCTAGGACAAGGGAAAGTAGGATACTTCATAAGGACCCAAGATACAAGATTATCGAGTGCTTCACCCAGATGCCTCATCCCATGTCTTGGGGTTTACTCCTTTCCTAGCATTTATTTACTTCAGTGTAGAATTCCCAGGGCTGTGAAATCAAACATTTCCCTTCTCTCATTTTGGTCAAATGATTATTAATCACATGAAAAACCTCAGAAAACGGATGTAGAAAAAACTTTTTTGAATTATCCCATCTCAGGGGTTATGAAGTTGAAATATTTTTACAGCAATTCCTATCAATCTTTAGTTGAGGGCTGTTAGAAAGGGGATAATCCCCTGGAACTTCTGGACTGCAGTAAGTGCCTGCTGAACTGACTGGCAGGGATTTTGAGAATGCTTTCAGGTAAATAAATACAGTTGCTAGAATTTGGAAACAGCCAGTACACACTAAAACAGAAAAGTCAAGGTTGAATGGGCAGGAAACTGATAGTGACTCGCATATCCACCTCCTTAATGTCCTACAAATGAGGAGCATTACTGAATTTTACATTTACATTCCCCTAGAAATTTGTCATCTCTAATGGAGCTATGGCATCAATGCTTCTAGGCACATTTCCTAGGTTTCCTTAGATCCTTCTTATACAATTCTTCTCATCAGATACTCCAGTTCTCCCTGTTCTTTGAAATCCCTCAATCCAACAACCATCCTTTCCTTTCCTGGAGCTGATATGCCTCCTACTTCACATGAAAATAAAAGCAATCTCAGAATCACTTTCTTAACCTCCTGCCTCCTAACCAAACTATTATTTCTAAGATCTTTTCTTATTTATTTCTCACTTTCATCCCATTGGAACAGGTGGAAAAGTTCCTGTTTAATTATGTCACCTCTACTTATGATCAGAAACCTTACTTCATCATTTTCACCTTTATTTTGTTATCAACATTTACTTTAAACCATCCTGACTCAGGCCTAAAATACAGGAACAGAATAGGGAAACAATATCTTCAGCTCAATTCTCAGTTGCTCCTCAGTTTTCTGTCAACCTCACTCAGTCTGTCCCTCTCACCCAAACTTCCAGTTATTATATGGTTTCCCTTTCCAACATCATATATTGGCTGCTTGGACCTGCTTCCTAAATTACCATCTCATTAAATGGTGTGAATATTCATACAAGGACTGGAGCTATAGCCAAATTGTCAACTGATCCTTGGAAGCCCTACTAAGGTGCTAAAACCAGAAGAAAAGAAGAGGAGAGGGAGTTTTATTTCATATGAGTTTAAGGAGCTTTCATTTGTCCAGTTTTTTTCCTTTTCTGATTGAGATAAACTCCCAGAGTTGTTGATGTCTCCCTGCTCTCCCATGTAAGCTGATGTCCTTTCAGCTGCCTTTTCTATGGACAAAATTCCTAACTGACAGATTGAGAAAAGCCTGTGTATGCATTTTTCCATGGGCTCCTAAAGATTCTTATTCCTTGTTCAAAGAAACTATTTTCATAACATATTTTCTATAGATGGGGATTAAATACTCATTACCAATCTTCATCATCTTCTTAGACAAAGTCATAGTCTCTACTCAAAATACCAGGGGAGAGGGACAGACTGTCAATGAGGTGGGCAGTAAACAAAGGAACTAAATTGTTGACTGTTGAGAATAGAGCCAAGGCCATTGCTTTCCTTTTCTGATCCTGTACTTCAGGATGTATTAGTTTTGTTTAAAGGTAAAAATTGATAACAAAGAGAAGTGATGTCTTGTAAGATTTCAGAAAGCTGTTCATTAACTCAGAAGCTGAATGAGAGAGCATAATAGTGGAGCTTCCTTTTCACAGTGTTTCTTTCCCTCCTTCCCTGGTGTCTTTATACATGGTTTTTAGGCTGAGAATGATTTTCTCACTGGCCACTGTATAAAACCATAACACAGAGCTTGAAATTCCCATGATTCTTTCTCTGCAGGGTAGAGAGAAAGGCTATATATCTCCACATACATCATGAGAGGCTGTCATCTATGTACTCACCCTAAAGGAAATTAATGTATTGATTATTTTTAAATTACCCAAACTTTGGTAGCTGGGAATCCTGCCATCTAAGTCCCTTCAGCCATTCACTAATAAAATTGCTACAATCTCTCAGGGTAGTAGGCAGGGAAAGATTGACTTTTCCATTCTCAGAGCAATTATACCATTTAGGCAACTCATGTTTTCAGAGAGAAATCTCTTCTCTGACACTGATGTTTGCCTAAAACTAGCCATACATCTGGGGCCTGTTTCATCAATGCCACAATAAACACAAAACCCTGTGATGAAGGTTGCAAAATACTTTATACAAGGTTCATTCCAAACCACAGCCAGCACATATCTTTAATGAAGGTCACCTGCATTCCTGAAACTGGCATTTAATGATGTCTGTGGATGCCATGTGGGAGTAATCGACAGACCTTGTCTGATACTGTGGCAGAGATTACTACAAGGTCAATTACAAATCCGCTGAGGACTTGAGAGTTCATTGCACTGCCAAATTCTGCCCTTTATGAGAATCTATTTAAACATCTCTGTAGTGGCAATGAGGAAAAATTTGCAAAGAAGAACCTGTGAGAAAAGAAGTGCCTGCATAATGGAACAATGTATTGACAAGGGACGATTTGTTTGTGAGATTTTGCTTCAAAGCTCCGGGGATTTCTAGGGAAAGAGAGTCTGATATAGGGCTGGAATCAGGAATAAAATGAATTTTCTCCACACTGCTCATAGACTTCCTTGAAAATAAAACATAGAGGAATTGATTTGAGAAAACAATGTCCAATCAACTGGCTTTGATTCACGTATATATTTTATAGTTCTAATATTAGACTATTTTTATATGAAGAGTTTGTGCTGTTCATGTGACTTTTAATTTAGATTAAAATATTTCTCAAAGACGTGAAAAATATACATAAACTCAACAGATAGAAATATATATAGATAGAGTAGATAGAGAGATAGAGAGAAAGATCCATTTATATTTCCATGGGAGGCAAAAATTGGAGTAAAATTATATCCTAGAGATACAGAATTTTCTTAACTA
The DNA here is from genome assembly GCA_029593785.1 of Cabassous unicinctus. Classification (NCBI taxonomy): domain Eukaryota; kingdom Metazoa; phylum Chordata; class Mammalia; order Cingulata; family Chlamyphoridae; genus Cabassous; species Cabassous unicinctus. Next base: position 6,349 of record JAQZBX010069118.1, on the reverse strand, counting down.
AAAAGGCCCATTTTCTGATTACATCCAGACTAGTAACAGAAATCAAAATAATCTAAAATGCCCAATATTAAGAGAAATATCCAGAGATATTTCCAACATGTTATTCAAATTTTATTTTGAAATTCATTTCTAGAAAAGCTTTTATTTCGAGCTCATGGAGTTTATTTGCAACTGTTGTATATACTATGAGAGGAAGAAAGCAATATCTGGTCTCAATCTAAAAACTGAGGAATCCACTTCAACTAGACCCAGGTCAGAGATAAATAAATCTTTGTTTACCCAAGTTTCAAGCACTTTAAGTTAATTTAACAAACTTATATTCAGTGAAATAATTTTTGTAGTTATGTTCTGGAATATAATGACATGAAAAAGTCAATAGAAACCCTATTTGAAATGATTCGGTCCATTCACTGTTAAGAACCAATGAAGTTACCTTTACTGTATTATGGGAAACATTTGTGTCTCACCAAAACAGACTGATTCTGTAGATTTCTCTCTGTGATGATTTGGATTTTCTTTCCCTGTATCGTGAATTCCATGTTGCAAAATTGAAGTTAAAATTTTTGAGTTAATGCTAAACAGAATGATTTACTACACAGTCAACATCTACTAGAGCCTTGGATTAGAAGGAAAACAAGTCATAACCTGAACTTTTCTGAAAACTAAGACTTTCTTCCTAATCTTTTTTGAAGCTGAAAGGCCTGTGATGCTTACTTTTGTTTCTAATAATTTCTAAGGAAAAATACATGATTTTTTGCCAGGGATTGGAGGAGGAAAAAAAAAGAATAAAAAATAAAATATCTTATATTTCTTTGTAACAACAGTGTGCATACACTCTTAAAAATCCATTTACTTAGTATTCAAAAAGAATAACATATTCTTATATACATACAATATTTCCTCCAGTTAGCATTGAAAACATCAAATTAATGTTAACTGAGTAAAGTTATGCTGAAAGGAAAATGGTATTGCCTTATGTGATCCTAACATTTTTCTAGTCAATAGGAAAGTCAGAGAAACTTCATGTCTCATTTAATTCAATTTATAGAAAGTGAGTAGGGACCTATACCGAATCTGGAATATTATACTGTGTGTGAGAAAGACCAATTGCACATTCAACTCTTTTTAAGTAATATGGTGAGGTTTTCAGGAGAAATCACCTTGCTTTCATGTTCACATCCACAATGAAAGAGTGATCATTAAATGAGTGGTCTATTGAGCCAGACACAATAACCAGGACTGTTGAGTGATTGTTGCCCAATGAGCTGGCATTTTTAAGAAAAAATTTACACCTGCAGCTCTTTCTCTGGATGTTCACGTGCATTCATTTGACAGAAAGGAATAAGAGAGCATAGATCATAGCTGCAATAGGGTAAGGTTTGGCATATTCATATCTTATTACATAATTGACTTTTGAAAGTATATTTTGTTCATATACTTGAAAAATTCTTGTGAATAGAAATTATAACATTAAAATATTAGTATTGATGAAATTTATAACAAATAGTGAAAGAAAGCAAACACTGCAATTCAGAGACTTTTGGAAAATGTTTGGAAATCAGCCACAAATCACCATGCATTATATTGCCTTGCTTCTATTGTGATGTTGTAAGTTATTATCACTATATACTTAGTAAGAATTAGGAGAAATTTAACCTCCTTCCATTCCTTTTTGTGACTATGTGTAAATCTCAGAGGTGAAGAGAAAGTGTAGCCCCATTAATCCCAGAGACAAAGACTCAAGAGGTGAGGGGATAGTTTGGTATTGAATTGAAAATATCATCACTTAGGAATACTGTGATCTTTTCAGGTGGACCACATGCCCACAACCCATGCTGAATCAATGGAAAGAAAAAGGAATGTGACAGAATTCATCCTGCTAGGCTTGACCCAGAAATCAGAACTGAAGAAAATATGATTTTCTCTGTTTTTGGTCACCTATTTGATCACACTGGTGGGTAACCTGATTATCTCAGTCACCATCTTCATCAGCCCAGCCCTGGGTTCACCCATGTACTTTTTTCTGTCTTATTTGTCCGTTATAGATGGTTTATACTCTTCTTCCATAGTACCCAAAATGATCATTGACCTGATCGCTCAGAAAAACACCATCTCCTTCAATGGCTGCATGATTCAGCTCTTTGTTTAGCACTTTCTTGCTGGAACTGAGATCATCTTGTTAATGTTGATGGCCTATGACCACTATGTGGCCATCTGTAAGCCTTTGCACGACATGACCATCATGAGCCTACCTGTTTGTAGACTCTTATTGGGGATGGCTGGGACTTTGGGTTTCATTCATGGAGGAATCCAGACTTTGTTGATGATTCAGTTACCATTCTGTGGCCCCAATGTCACTGACCATTTTCTGTGTGATTTGCTGCCTCTCCTGGAGCTAGCCTGCACAGGCACTCACACTTTGGGGCCCCTGATTGCTGCCAATAGTGGGTCACAGTGTTTACGCATATTTTGCATGGCAATTTCTTCCTATAGCCTCATCTTGCACTCCCTAAGGACTCATAGCTCCAAAGGGCATCACAAAGCCCTCTCTACCTGTGCCTTTCATGTCACTGTCATCACCTTATTCTTTGTACCTTGTTCATTCCTCTATCTAAGACCTATGACTTCCTTACCCACTGAAAGGCTGTGGTCCTGTTTTACACATTGATAACTCCTATGTTGAACCCCTTAATCAATATCCTCAGGAATGCAGTAGTAAAAAATGTCGTGAAGAAGCTTTGGCATCAAATTATGGAAAGAGATGATCAGTAAGTCTTGTGATTGGAGTATTTAGGCAAACAATGTTTGTAATAGTTTATGAACATTTTTCCAGCTGTGAACTTATTAAACCTGGGACATTCATGATACTTTCTAGATTTATTTTTTTTAGGAACTCACATACATTGGGCAGGCCTGACATCTATTATACACAACAAACATAATGCCAAGAGTCCATAAAAATTTCAAGCTTCCATGAAATGTTTCAATTTACTTAAAAATAAATTATTTTATGTTTTCATGAAGAAATTGGCCCCATGATGACAATTACCCAGGGCCCACAAAAGTCAAAATGCAGCCCTGATTGTGGATATGGAACAGGTCAACAGAATTATTTTGAAAGCTTTTATACCCCAAAATGCAGGTGTAATGGAATTTCATTCTAAAAGAACAAAAGAACTTTATAGGAAATAGTTTTACAAAATAGGGAAAGAAACCTCAAGAAGTTCTGTATTAGTCAGGCAAAGGGGTGCTAATGCGAAATACAAGAGATTGGTTGGTCTTTATAAAAGGTATTTATTTGGGGTAGAATTCCACAGTTACCAGGCCATAAAGCATAAGTTTCTTCCCTCACTAAAGTCCATTGCCATGTGTTGGAGCAAGACAGCTGCTGACATTTGCCAGGGATCAGGCTTCATGGGTTCCTCTCTTCCCGGGGCTGCGTTTCTCTCCGGGCTCAGCGCTTCTGGTTCCTCCACAAGGTCAGCTGTAGACTATTAGGCTCTCTAGGCTTTGCTTCTCTCCCCAAGCCAGCTGTGAACTCTCAGGCAAATGGCTTGTCTCAATCCCTGGGCCTTCTCTCTAACATCAAAACTCCAACATCAAAAGTGCAACTCAAAAACTATTCCCTCTGTCGTTTGCCTTGCCGTTTATATTTGATTCCCCCACCCACCAAGGGGTGGGGCTCAACAATGTACTGACATAGCCCAGTCAACACCCTAATCATAACTTAATCATGCCCAGATTAACAGATCAGTTTACAAGCATGATTCAATATATATTTTTGGCATTCATAATTACATCAAACTGCCAAAGGGCTACATGTACTTTCATTAAAGTATGCTTTTTCCCTTGTACCTGTTTAAGTTTGAGAAGTTTTACATGTTCTTTCACGATAGCAGTAAAATATTGTTACAATTTGTAATCCAAAGAAGAGAGCATTTTCATGCAAAGGCACTTGTTAAAAATTATGTCACCACCATTCCTTGTAGTACACAGCTGTCTACAAAAAGTATTGGGAGAATATTTGGCTGGTGCAGAAGAATTACAATTGGTAAGATTTGTAGATTTAAAGCAGAAAATATCTGTACATTAAAGTCTTATTTTAGACACTAAGAAAAAGTAGACTCTGAAAATAATATAGTTGTTATAGTATATTACCATCAATGCAAGAAGAAATTTGAATAATGGAACTGGACAACAATGATCAGAATTCTGGATTATACAAAAGAATCCATACTAGGAACTTAATGAAATACTAAGAGATTTAGAAATAGTCAGAGTCAAAGATTAAGAGATTTAGATCAAATTGGGCTAATTTGTCATCTTGTCTCTGTCATTAGTCTTGTAAGCAAGTTGTTTCACCTTTCCCCACCCTTTCCTTCATTGGTAAAGGAGAAAAAAGATGCCTTACTTCCTTAAATGGTGAGAAGTAAATGATTATTTTTGGAAAATGGCTCAGCTGAAAAATAATGAAAGTTGCTGGAACACTGTACATCCTTCATAGTTGTCAGCAGAGCAGTTAATTTAACTTATTATCCTTCTCAGATCAGTTTTCCATTGTTCCCTATTGATCCCTCCCATCACGTTGTCCCCAGGAACTCTTTACTCCATCAGTTATTATGTTATTCCTGTAATTTCCATTTCTCCCTCATCAAACTAAGTGCAGATATACATGTTTGTAGGGCCTGGTGAATTTAGGGGTTCCAGAGGGACCTTCATCAGAATACCTTTGTTTAGAGCAGCTCTAAAAAAGAATCCACAAGTTTCTCACGTTTAACTTTAAAAATACAGGATAGGGGAGCAGATGTGGTTCAAGTGGTTGAGCACCTGCTTCCAATATGGGAGGTTCCAGGTTCAGTTCCTGGTGCCTCCTAAAAACAAAAGAAAGAAAAACAAACAACAAGCAAGTAATCAAGCAAGCAAACAAACAAACAATTTAGGGTAGCCAATATGGTTCACTGATTTAGTACCAGCTTCCCACATATGAGGTCCCTGGTTCAATCCCCAGCCCCAGTACTTAAAAAGCAAACAAACATGATAATACAATGAAGAGAGAAATAAGCACCATAGTCTTACCACCAATAAGCAACTATTCTTAAGTTTAACATGTATGCTTCTTGTAAGTACTCAGTTCATTTTTCCATTAGTAATAAGGCAACATAATATATGAGTATATTGTCCTTTTAAAATTAGAATATAAACATAAAAATAAAAGACTCCTCTTCTCTTTTACTCACCACTGCCAGGTAACAAAAGTGAAATTAAGTAGTATTCTTCCAATGCTTTAAAAAATATCACCTGACTTGGCCTACACAGAATCATTCAAAAATGCACAAACATGCAATAAATAATTTTTTTTCTTGTGTTTTCCTTTTCTATTAATGTTCTTGTGTGAGAGGCATAATTCAGCAACTGGTACACTCAACATTTGTTTTCAAATTACATCTTTATTAATAAATAGGTTTCCAGTTGATCTAAATGCTGTACAGTAATCCATTATATATGCCAGTTTTTATTTAGGCACTGCCTTATGATAAATATCTGGTTGCTTCCATTATTTAATACTAATAATTATATGGTGAATATCCATGTATGTATCTCCATGTAAACAAACATGAGGGTTTCTATAAGGAGATACCTAAAAGCATGTCAAAATTTATGTTTTTATTTTAATATATTTTTGAGATACCAAAAAGTACCTTTCCATGGAGATTATACAACCTTCAGCAGTATGTGAGAGTACCTGCCACTTCTCATACTTGGTAACACTTAATTTTATCAGTTGTTTTAGTCATTGCCAAACTATTATGTAAAAATAGCATTTCATTGTTATGATAATTGTCATTTTCCTGATTACTACTGAGGTTGGGCATCTTTTAAAATGTTCATGTAAAATGTAACTTCCTTATTCCTATATTACCTATACATTTATTGGTTGCCTAACTTCTTATTCATAAAAGTGCTTTATATATTTTGCTTATTTGACTGGTATATAATAGAAAATATCTTCAGTTATGCAGTTAGTGCCCCTTTAGCTTTATTCATGGTGAGTTTTTGTCATTTATAAGCACTTTATTTAATAAACGGCCATATTTGTCATTTCATTTCTTTCTTTCTCTCTCACTTCTGAACGTTGAGTACATGAATATATTCTTTTTTTTTTTTTAGGATTTCATAGGAACATAAATATGTACAAATATATTTTGTTTATTTATTTATTTATTTTTATATTTTAAAAGATGCTTAGATTACATAAATGTTACACAAAAATTACAGGGATTCCCATGTTCCCCACCTCCCACACCTTCCATAACCTCCCACATAAACATCTTTCATTAGTGTGGCACAT
>JAQZBX010069117.1:0-15631 GCA_029593785.1 Cabassous unicinctus | reverse complement strand
GGCGGGGAGGAAGATCATAGGGCCAAGAAGAGGTTATTAAAGGAGTGCTAAAATGAGCGCACCTAAAGGGGAAATAGGATGAAGGATTACAGGGTAACCGAAATGGAGGTGGGGGGTTGCTGAGAAGGGGGCTGTTCATGGGGAAGCTAGGATAAAGGAATTATAGGGAGGGCGAGAAGGGGACACAGCCAGGGAATGTGCAGGTGCTGAGGCTGGGAGAACTACCCCGGTACTAACAAAGGAGAGTTCAAAAGGGTACTTAAAATTTACATGTCTATCAAGGTCTGTTTTGAGATTCAGTTGGGTCATGTCAGGTCAAACAGCTAAATCAGGTCAGGTTGAGGTCGGACCAGAGTTCGATGGAGGACAGGTAAAAAAGGGGTGACCCTTTGACCCCGGTCCAGGGACTACACCTCCCAGAGTGCACTATTCTCTCTCTCTTCACCCTCCTAAATGAAGAAAGTAAAGAATGCCTAGTGTCACGGCCAGTTGGTGGGTGCAGTTTTCCTTTAAGGTTGCCTTTGACGTTGCACGGATTCCAGAAGGTTCTCCCGGGATTCGAGGCGGCGGCCAGTACGTCCCACCTTCTCAAACCGGAGATTGGACTAACATAGTTGCCCTCCCCCCCAGGCTTGTGTCTCAGCCCCACAGGCGAACCAATAAAATCAAAGGGCGCGTGGAGTTGCCGCCCTCTGTGCTTTTCACCAATGATACGACGTGGTAGCGAAGAGGTGTGGTTGATTGATCCCACAGCGCACCAATCAGACCCACACCAATCACTGCTTGGAATGTGTGCGCGTGTGGCCGGGCGACAGGGGCGGAGTATGGGCGGCTATCACGGAACCACTCGTTGAAATCCGTCCAATCACAGCAGAGGCTGAGGTGAGTGACGGGCAGATGGTGCAATGGGCGGCGCGGAGGCGGAGCCGTGGGGGCGGGTTCCCCTTCCCGCTGTCGGTGGCCGGCGGGCAGGCGACTCCTGTCCCGAGTGGAGGCGGCGGAGCTGGAGCCGGGGGAGGGGTCAGCGGCTGTCTGACGGACCGCGGCGGCGCCCGCAGCTCCTCACCGGTGAGGACGCCGAGCCAGGACTCGGGGGTCCCTGGAGAGGGGACTGCACGAGGCCAGGGATCCGGGTGTCGGGGGGGTTGGCACACTGAAGGCCCATCGGCTCTTCTGCCGGGGGAAGTGGGGGTGCGGGGACTCCGGGTCTGCAAAGTGCTCGTTGTCCGCGACCCGGGCTTGGCTCCCGCAGCGGGCAGCCAGCGTCTGAGCCGGGGGAGGGGAGGGTCGCTTTGGGTTCCGCGGGGCGGAGGCGTTTCTGAGGCGGCCCAGCCAGCGCGGGTGACATCACCGACCACCCTCCCCCGCCCAAGCCCCCTCCTCTCTCCTCCTCTTCTCCCCGCGCCTTTTGTCCCGGCCGAGCTCGGCTCGGCCCCGCCCCTTCCCACCCATCTGCGAGGGAGGAGACTCCCCGTCAGTGGCTTCAATGAGTAGGTTCTTGGGGATTGGGGTCGGGTCCTCCCCAGAAACAGGACAGAGGAGCTCACTGCCTCCCAGGCCCTCACAGACAATCACACCTGTCCAGGTACACACGCTGCCACTCACAAGCACATGCTCACACTACCAGCTCACAATCACACTGCATTCAACCACTCAGTCTCTGTCAGCCAGACATTGCTGCACCTGAGAGCAGGTGGACGCTGCACCCTATTCCTTCACTCTTCACACCTGGGGATCAGGTCCGGCTCCTGCTGTACCAGACCAGCCTTGATGGGAGTCTGAGGAGGTGGCTTCCGGAGCGGCAGCATTCAAGCAGGCTCCAGTGGAGCCATCAGAGGTGAGGGGCTTGGCTGGGCATGTTTAAGCGCACAGTGCTCTCCTGCCCACCCCCAGCTGCACCCCCACTCCAGGCCCGAGGAGCTTTCCGGAGCTTCCCACACTTCTGGGGAGAAGACTTCTTAGCCAGCTTGATGTTTAAAATTCAGCTGGAGCCCTTAAAACTTCGAGCGTGGACGCTGAATGGGTTTGTAAAGTTTCGGTAAGTCCCTCCGGAGAAGGGCACTCATACCCATTCCAAGCCAGATTCTCCACATCAGCCATCTCCCTCCATTGCCACCTGCTCCCTCCATCTCATCCTCATTTCATCCCCATTACATGCAAGAACCCCCTTCTACCTCACCCTTATATTTGAATGAATTGTACCCCTTATCATTCATCTCCACATATCTCAAACCCTTCAGGCATCCATTTTCCACAAACATCTCCAGTATTCCAATGTTCTATGTCTCTCCCTTTCAACCCTCTCACTACCCATTTTCCACCTCAGCCATTTTCTTTTGACATTCCTCATCCTCCTCCATCATTTTCTGTATCAACCATCTCCCCTCCCTGTACCTCAACAAGTACCCCTTGCCATTTCTCCTTATTTTTCATTCCTGCCTCTATATTAACATCCTCCTCATTCTTTCTATGTCAAAGGCAGTGTCATGCCATGGGGCTTCTTTGTCATGCCAACACATAGCTTGTGGGTAAGGGGAGGGGGGAAGGAATGGAAGAAAGCAAGAGGAGGAAAAGGAGGCAGTTCCTGAAAGAGCTTACTTTGTGTCTGGAGGCAAGAGTTATGGGGTCTTCAGCAACTAGCAGGTGGGTGCCAAGGAGGAAGCTGGCCAGGTAAAGAGGTAATACGGGGACAGCAAGAGAAGAGTGGGTGGAGTAATGAGCCGTTCCACTTGCTCTTTGCCTGGAAGCTGCTATAGTTCTCTGGGGCACCCCTTTGGTGCACTAGGGTTCCTTCCCAGTCCCAGGGGAAAGAAGGTGTGGGCTGAGGCAAAGAATGGCAGACCACCCCCAGCTCCCTCTCAGACAGCTTTTACTGCTGCTTCCGAAAATGGCTGCCCTCCCCCAGGTGCTCTTTTTTCTCTGCCTCCCCCATCCCCAGCCTCCCCCACCAGGCGTGACATGCTGGTAGGGACAGAAGGGGGAGTATCCGCCTTTATGGAGGCTTCTCTTCGTCAGAGCGAGGTGACTCCCAGAACCATGAGTCAATCCAGCCACCTGCAGCAGGTCCTGTGGGGGCAGGAGCTAGGGCCATTGTCCCTGCCTACCTGGGGCCTTGGAGGCCTCCCCCTTACCCAGTTACAACCATGTCTCCTGCCTGGGCACCCCCATACACCTCCTTGCTGTGAAACAGTCAGACAGAAAGGGCTCAGCTCTGGCTGCCAACCCAGGACATTGCTAGAAAGACTGTCATTCTCTTGGCTTTGGCAGGGGTAGGCCAAGTCTCAGAAGGGCTGAAGAATGGCTTCTGGCTATCCCCCCAAATAGCTCCAGCTCCAGCTAGAGGAAAGTCCCCTTCCCTTCATTTCCATGACAGACACATGGCAAGAATTAGAATCCTTTGTTTCTGTCTCACATACCAAATGCCCTTGAACCCAGTCTGGAAGGGACCATCAGAGGAATGTAGGCCTAGCACTGGGCCAGATCCTGAACCCCTGGGGCAGGTGAAAGGGAGGGACTGGAAGGGAAGGTATTAAGGAAGAGGTGGTTAGTACCCAATTGTTTTTTAACAACTAAGGTTAAAAAAGGCCCTAACCCCTTTTTTTCACTAGCACTGGTGCTTTTGTTCACTAGTGTTCACTAGCACTGGTGTTTAGGTGGCGTACACATGTCTTTACACACAGTTTTGTGTGTAGACATTTGGGAGATGAGTAAAGGGAACTGTTGCCCTGGTTGGGGGAAGGACAGTGTCACCCCCTTGTTAATGAGGGAATTAGAAGCATCAGTTTCCAAAGGCTCTGAGTCATCCTCTAATCTGAGTAACATGTGAGGCTTAGCATAGGCTGGGGGAGGTGAGGGCAGAGAGACCTGGGGTCTCCAAAGACAGAGAGGACTCAAGGCACCCACACCCAGACTCAGACTGGCTGGCCAGGTCAGCTGGCAGAATCCCCAGGCCTGACCCCAGGCCTGGGCCACTGTCCCAACTGCCCTCAGCCTGTGCACCATGCCTGAGGCATGGTGTAGGAGACCATGATGCTTGGGTGACCTCACCCAGTACACTGATCTTTGCCAGCTTCTGTATGTGGATCTGCCAGCCTATGGTTGCTGCCTCACTCAGCAGGGCCTCTCAGGAGTCTTTAGTCTGACCCAAGGACCTGAGCCTCAGCCTAACCCTAAGAAGTGGGCCACAATCTCCAGCATCTTTCTGGGAAAACCCAGGAGCTGAGGAAGGAATCACAGAATCCTAAAATGTCAGAGCTGGAAAAGATCATTTCATTTTTCATTTTATGGATGGGGAGGCAGAGGCCCAGAGAACAGGCATGACCTGCTGAAGGTCACACAGTGAGTCATTTAGGGTTTGCAGAATCATCAGGAGCAGGGCTGGAGCAGAAGGGAACAGGGGCATCAGGGCCTGGCCGTGGGTTTCTTTCAGAAACAAGGAGACCAGTGCCGGTCCAGTGGCTGTGATGGGAAAGGATTATTACAAGATTCTTGGGATCCCTTCGGGGGCCAACGAGGATGAGATCAAGAAAGCTTATCGGAAGATGGCCTTGAAATACCACCCAGACAAGAACAAAGAACCCAACGCTGAGGAGAAGTTTAAGGAGATTGCAGAGGCCTATGATGTGCTGAGTGACCCTAAGAAACGGGGCCTGTATGACCAGTACGGGGAGGAAGGTAAGAAGGCAGTGCTCCAGCCTGATGCTGGACCCCTGTCCTTGGCTGGGCCTATGGGTGAACCAGTTCTCATAGCAAGGAACTAGAGGCTGAGGAAGAGGTAAGGGAGGCAAATGTTCTTAACACTGACAGCCAAAGACAAGAAAGACCACCCACTACCCAGCCTTGTCTAACTGCAATTCTCCCTGCGTCTCTCTGCCCTTCTCCCTCCTCATGTTCAGGCCTAGGAGAGGTCTGATGATTAGGAGCTGAAGCCAAAGGCCTTACCCCTCCCTCCTTTCCCTCCCAACCTTATTAGTCCTGCCTGAAGTCCCTGCTGCTTCATTGGCTGATAGGGAACGTTGGGGAGAGAATGTGTGGCTCTCTGAGGACAGAGCATTTAGATTCATCAGCATAAAAGTTTGGCCCGTAAGCAGTCTTGGAATTCACCACCAGAGCTCTGAAATACAAAGATGGTCACCTCCCTCCCTGCCCCCTTCAGGCCAGCAGAAGAGAAGTAGAGCTTCGCCTCCCAGAGGAAGTGGCAGGGACCCAAGGATAGAAGGGGAAATGCTGCTGGCATCTTACCCTCTCCCTGGGGGTAGCTGGTGACCACATACAGGCTGGCAGGAAAGGCCCAAATAAAGCCTCTGAGAGGGTGGCCCCTCCCAGCTCATCCCACGGGCATGAAGTAGCTGCTAATTCTGGGCCTTCAGGGCTGCCTGCCACCCGCCAGCCACAGGCACCTGTCAGGCTATATTAAGAGACATTGTCACAGCTTAGGACTCTCCTTCCTGGGAGGAAATGCCCTTCCTCCCCAAAGGCAATCACCTTTCTTTCACATTCTCCTCCTCCTCACTGTCCCCACCCTATCCTCAAAATTAACTGGGTTACTGTTATGTACTGCTGTGTACCTGATACAAAGTAAGTACTCAAAAAATGTTCTTTTTCCTCCCCTCTCCCTTGCTTTGTATTCCATGTCCCTCTGCCCCTATCCTCTGCAACACCCCAGTCTGTCCTCCCAACCCCCTCTTCTTCTTCTCCATGCTACTATTCCTTCCTTCCCTGTTCACCTCCTAGACTTGCCAACTCCCAGATTCATCAGGCATCTGCTGGAATCCTGGTTTCCTCCCAGCTAAAACATGTTTCTCTCTGGGATGGGAGCAGGAGAGGGTATAAAGAAGAAGGCAGAGCAGACACCATGCCACCATGTGCCCTGTCTAGGAATTGTACTCATTCCTCCACTCCTTAGACAGAACCTGACTCTGGGGTCACCACCCCCAAAATGCCAGGCCATTCAAGCATTTTGGTTGCCCTGACATCAGGTGTGAGGTGTAGAATTTAGTATTAAATTCACCTTTGTTAAGGAAGAAGGTGGGACCTGGGAGCATATCCCAAAACTTCACCCCTCCTGCATGATCAAGCCTAACTGAAGGCCAAAGCTCAGCCCTAGGCCCTGCAGCTAGCCACCAGTTTCTGATGCAGGTCCCATCCCAAGAGGGCCCCTGAGGATGCAGCATAGCCTGAGGAGGAAGAAGTGGCCTTGGAAATGTTGTCTATATTTCTGTCCACCCTGCCCCCTCCCCATCAGCCAGCCAGAACAGTTGTGCACACAGACTCTGTAGCAGCCCTGGCTGAGGACAAGTTGTTCCCAGCTTGAATGGGGAGTGGGGGGTGGGGTGAGGGGGAGACGGGTAATTGGTAGAGCAGGAATCCCTACAGAGAGAAATTACCCCCTCCTGTCATTGTCAGTCCAACCTCCCTCTCTCGCTGAGTTCCGCCATGCTTCCTGAACTTGATTGATAATCAGCCTCTTCCCTGGGCCCCCCAGTAGAAGGAAGCAACAGACCCTAAGTCTTGGGGGAGGAGTGAGGAGGCAGCTGCCACAAGTCCCTCAACTGTTGTCACTTGGCCTCTCTAATGAAACCCAAAACTGCCCTTGTTGTCCTGGGAAATAAGAGGCTGATTTAGGCTCAGGCTTCCAGGGCCAATAGAGGTACTAGATGAAAGGCCTCAAAGAGTTCCCTCCCCTAGCCTGGGCCCTACACTTAAGCCTACATATTCTGGATCAGTTCTCAGTGTTACCCCCCCTCCCACAGTATATATACACACACAACTACCACCACTATCTCCATAAGCCCCCTTCCTCCCAGTGAAGGCTACTTCCAGAAATCTGGACTCCTTAGACAGAACCTGACTCTGGGGTCACCACCCCCAAAATGCCAGGCCATTCAAGCATTTTGGTTGCCCTGACATCAGGTGTGAGGTGTAGAATTTAGTATTATATAACTCTAGGAAGCCCCTTTTCTGTTGTAGTCTATGTCTGTACAATGTATGAATGATACTCTCTGGAGTTGTACAATACTGTGAGCTCTTAGTATGGGAACAAAGCATTTTGAAAACTTGTTCTAGAAAAATAGTTGCTTATCTCCATTGTTCAGCTAGTAAGCTTTCTTGATTTAGGGGGCCCTCCTGATTTCTCATTTGGGCAGGGGTCAGGAAAAGAGGAAACAGGGCTAGAAGCAAAGTGAGAGTGGTCTTCCTTCCTGGCCTGTGGCCCCACTTCATTTGGGACAGGCCACTTACTAGCCCCCTATGTAGTTTAAATCCTTTTGGCCTTTGTGTCTCTGGACATAAGCAAAGATTTGGGAGGCAGGTATGTCTTGTAATGTGACCTCAGGCTGTCACTCAGTGCTTTGTGAGAAGTCTTTGGGTCATGGGTACATAGAAAAGATTACAGGACTGGAAGTCACATCCTCTAAGTCCTCTGGTCTTGGCTTTTCCACCTGTTGGGTAACTCAGCCTCTTTGCAACCTCAGGATGTGTATTATTATTACATATATAATTAATAGAAATTAACCTTGCCAGAGGCTTTGCTTCCTTGTTAGCCTGGCCCTCTCTGTGGGAGTTAAAGGTTGCTTCTCTAGGCCTGTGAACTGGGGGCTGGAGGGCCGGGTGAAGAGCCCGGGGTGGAGCCAGGATGAGCCACACTGCCCTTAACTTCTCCTCCTCTCTAGGCCTGAAGACCGGCGGTGGCTCATCAGGTGGCTCCAGTGGTTCTTTTCACTACACCTTTCATGGGGACCCCCATGCCACCTTTGCCTCCTTCTTTGGTGGCTCCAACCCCTTCGATATCTTCTTTGCCAGCAGCCGCTCCACTCGGCCCTTTAGTGGCTTTGACCCAGATGACATGGATGTGGATGAAGATGAGGACCCATTTGGTGCCTTCGGCCGCTTTGGCTTCAATGGGCTGAGCAGGGGTCCAAGGCGAGCCCCAGAACCACTGTATCCTCGGCGCAAGGTGCAGGACCCACCTGTGGTGCATGAGCTGCGGGTGTCCCTGGAGGAGATCTACCATGGCTCCACCAAACGCATGAAGATCACAAGGCGGCGTCTCAACCCTGATGGGCGAACTGTGCGCACTGAGGACAAGATCCTGCACATTGTCATTAAGCGTGGCTGGAAGGAAGGCACCAAGATCACCTTCCCCAAAGAGGGTGATGCTACGCCTGACAATATCCCTGCCGACATTGTCTTCGTGCTCAAAGACAAGCCCCATGCGCACTTCCGCCGAGATGGCACCAATGTGCTCTACAGTGCCCTGATAAGCCTCAAGGAGGTGGGGCCTGGGTCAGGGTGTGTGTGCGTGCTTGTGTATGTATTGGGGGGATAATGAGGGGCATTCCCATTCCTTCCCACCAGTAGGGTCATTCTTTCCCCATTTCAATCTTTTTCCTTTCTTCCCTTTTTATTCCACCTTTTCCTCACTCTCTGCTCATTTTCCCCAGGCGCTGTGTGGCTGCACCGTGAACATTCCCACCATTGATGGCCGAGTGATCCCTTTGCCTTGCAATGATGTCATCAAGCCAGGCACCGTGAAGAGACTCCGTGGGGAGGGGCTTCCCTTCCCCAAGGTGCCCACCCAGAGGGGAGATCTCATTGTCGAGTTCAAAGTTCGCTTCCCAGACAGATTAACACCACAGACACGACAGATCCTTAAGCAGCACCTACCCTGTTCCTAGGCTCTGCCCTTCCAGCCCAGAGTCTACCACAGCAATACCCCCCACATTCACCCCCACCCAATTTGCACCCAGCTCAATGTCTACTGGACACTGGCAACTTTTTCTAAAATGAAAAAAAAAACAAAAACAAAAAAAAACAAAAAACCACTGGTTTTCAGGAAAATGTTACTGTTCCTGACCCTTTTCAGAGCTGGGCTGCCATGGGGTGGCGGGAGAAGGTGGGGTGAACTAGCCCAGGCCAGGGGTCAATTTTCATGTCACTAGCTTTGAATCCAGTTCCCACTCCAGTGGCTGGAGTGACCTCCGTGCTACTTGAAGATATAGATATTCCTTGTCCCTGCCTGTAAATAGCATGTCTTCCGCCCCCTCTCAGCTTTGCTTGTACCCTTCCTCTCCCTTCCCTTTGGCCTTCTCCTGTTAGGGGGAGGAAGAGGATAGAAAGGATACTGCTTTACCACCTCCACCACCCCTAGGTCCACAGCATCAAACACTCAAAAGAGCCAAGGTCCCCACACACATAATTCATGCACTTGAGCCACTCACCTAGAGCTGTCTGTGCCCTCTCGGGCTGAAATAGGAGAGGAAGGTCAGTAACCAGTGGACAGGGCCGTTGAGCACAAGGCACTTTTCCTTTGGGGCAGGGAGGGGAACATGGTCCTCTGTGGTCTTCCCGAAAGCTCCACTGCCTATATCCCCTCAGAGTGGGAAGTGCTGACCTCCCTACTACTCTTGGGTTTGTGCAAGGTACTGGGAAAGAAAGGGAGGCTGCTATCTTAAGGCTAAGAGGGGAGGAGCAGTGTCTTATCTTCCAGCCTTCATCAGGAAGGAAAAGGGCTTTGGGGGCAGGTGGCAGCTATTCCCCACCAAGAGATTCAGGGTCACAGGTTTCTCCCCACATCTCTGAACTCAGGGCCTAGCCACTCCCAAACTTCCAATTCCCATTTTTTGTGATATGTGAAGCTACTTATTTCTTACCCTTCTTGGAGGCTGTGTGGGGAATTTACAGCCCTTTTATGCCTGTATAACCCCCTCTCCATCCCCACAGTTGTATAAAGGTCAAATAATGAAGGAGCTGGGGGAAAAGACTGGTTGAGCCAGGTCCTCGGGTGGGGTCTTTAGGTTTTCTCACTTTGACAAGCCCCTGAATGTTTTTATAGTAGTTTTTTGTATTTTTTGTAATGACAGTATTATGAAAAAAATAAAGTATTTTAAAAATAGGACATCTGAGTAGAAGCAATGAACCTGGGAAGGGATAGTTGTACAGTGCTACTGTCAATCTCTCTCTAGACCCCTGGTCACCATGAACTGAAATTGACTCCTTCCTCTAAACCCAACTCTCTAAACCTATTCCCTAAATACAGCAATGATAAAAGATACCACTTTGCTAAAAGAAACAAATCTATTTGGAAAGAATAAATATCCTTGGTTATGAGAAACACAAAGCATCCTCTTCAGCGGATGCTAGCATAAGAACTAGTAGACTTTCTCTACATGGACTGAAATTTTCCTTTGAGAGAGATTTTCCACCTAGGAGGGGATGGAGAAGGACTTCTGGCTGACTAAAAGAGACATCCCCAAAGACAGAGCCTGGGGCAGAAGAGTGAGCAGCCAGTGGCACCTGACATCCTTGGCCCGTGCTAGCAGGGCCTGGCTGGGGACACAAGCTCCCTGGGAGCCACTGAACACAGCTGCTAATCCCTGAATCTCACAGTTTTCCAGGAATATCCACCCTGGTCTCTGACCCACCTGTCTCTGCTAAGACAGCTTTGGCCTTCGGGGCCTGCATGATGGCTGCATGAAGGGACACTTGTCATTTTCCTTGGATCCAGGAAGGAAAGCCCTGTAGTTGCAGGAATACCCATCTGTGAGTTCTGACTGGGCCTGGAATTCCTTCTGGTGCTGACTTTCCTCTGTGCATGAAGTCCACACCTAAGCCCCAGATTCTTCTCCAGGATCAGGACCTCCTGAACTCTGTGTCCACAGTGCCATGAAGACAGTTCTGCCTTCAACTGAGCCTATAGAAGCTGATACTGACTTCGCTATTTATAGAGGAACTTCTGCCCTTATTTTTTTTTTTCCCTGGGACAAAGCCACTGAAAAAAAGCTCCTTATCTGTTTACCCAAGGTTCTTTGTTGTTTTTTTTTGTTTGTTTTTGTTTTAGGAGGTACTGGGGATTGAACACAGGATCTCATATATGAGAAGTAGACACTCAACCACTGAGCTACACTCCCTCCCCCAAGGTTCTTTTTGAAGATGACTGTTCATTCTATTGCAGAAACCAAGGGATGTTGCTCACAAAGATGTCTGTTAATCTCCTGGCATGGGCAAGACGATTTCCAACTCTGCATCCCCCACTCAATGTTCTCCTGTATTGGGTCTCCTAAAGTTGTCCCTCTCTCCTGTTGGGGTCAAATTCTTGTCCTGGCTCTTCCTGAGACCTGCAGTTTGGGGATCCAGAATTTGTTTGGCCAGACTGCTCCCTCTGGCCTCCATGTGGACACACAGGACTCAGGACTGGGGAAATTGCCAGATCCCAACTGAGCACACACTCTGTCCCTATGAGCTTACATATTCTCCGATATTTTCTTTGTAGTTACCATGGGGCTTACAATTACCATCGTAAGTTATAACAATTTCATTGGCTTTGATACCAATTTAACTTCAATAGTATACACAAACTATGTTCCTATACCCCTCTGTCCCCCCCACTTTTATTTGGTTCTTGTCACAAATTACATGTTTATACATTATGAGTCCAAAACTACTGATTTACCATTATATTTTATCATTTGACTTTTAGAAGCTGTAGGAAGAAGAAAGTGGAGTTACAAACCAAAAATACAATAGTACTGGCATTTATATTTACCCATGCCATTATCCTCACTGGAGATCTTTATTTCTCCATGCAACTTCAATCTAGTGTCTATTGTCCTTTTCTTTCAATCTACAGAAATCTCTTTAGCATCTCTTGTAGGGCCAATCTAGGGGTGACAAACTCCCTCAGCTTTTGTTATCTCAATAAACGGGAATTTATTTATCAATAAATGGGAATGTCTTCAACTCTTCCTCATTATTGAAAGATAGTTTCGCTGGATATAGAATTCTTGGTTGGAAAATTTTTCCTTTCAGCACTCTAAATATTTCATCCCACTGCCTTCTTGCCTCTATGGTTTCCAATGAGAAATCAGCATTTACTCTTATTGAGGGTCCCTTGTACTTGACATGTTGCTTCTCTCTTGCAGCTTTACAGAACTCTCTGTTTATCTTTGGCATTCAACAGTTTGGTGATAACATGCCACAGTGTGGGTCTATTTCACTTTGTCCTGTTTGGAGTTCGCTGAGCATATGAGACGTGTGTATTCATGTCTTTTGTTACATTGGGAAGCCTTCAGCCATTATGTCTTTAACTAGTCTCTCTGCCCTTTTCTCTCTTCTCCTTCTGGGACTGTCACAATGCATTTATTGGTATGCTTAATGGTGTCCCACTGGTTCCTCAGGCTCTGTTCACTTTTCTTCATTCTTTCTTCTTTCTGTTCCTCAGACTGAGTGATTTCAATTGTCTTATCTTTCAGATCACTGATTTTTTCTTCGCCAGCTCCAATTTGCTTTTGAACACTTCTAGGGAATTTTTAGTATATGTAAATGTGGTCTTCAGCTATGTTGATTCCTTTTCATAATTTCCATCTCTCTATTGTTATTCTCTTTGTGTTCATCTAGCGTTTCCTGATTTCCTTCAGTTCTTTGTCCATTTAAAAAAGTCTTTCTCTGGTATGTCCCAGGGCTGGTCCTCCTCATTGATGGTTCTAATGATTTGATCTACTCCTTCGCCTGGACCATGGCTCCCTGTTTCTTTGTATATTTTGTTGTAACCTTTTGTTGAAGCCTGATCATTTTGATATTTTAATGGGTTATTGCTGGAATTTAGACTTTGAGGTGTCTTTTCCTTAAACTTGTATCCACCTAGTGTTACAACAGAAATTTCCTAGAATGCCAGGAGCTAACAGAAAAAGTAGAAGAGGAATAAATGAAACAACTTTCCTAGTCTGTACAGATTAACCTTTGCAAGTGTTCTCCTTCGGGGCATATCCTTAAAATGACTTTTGAGGTAACTCCACACCAAAGCATAGGGGCCTCCCTGAACCTTTCTGTGCATGCATCTGTCTTGGGCATGCATGTGTGGCCCTAAGAATTCCCCCATTTAAATGGATATGAATGTCCCTTCTTCCCTAGGAAACATTTTCTTCAAGATCCCAGGCACTACACTGAATGTCCTACAGCCAGAAATCCCTTATCCCAGGCATCACGACTTGACTTATTTCACAGTGTTCTGAGGGAGAGCTCTGTGAACTGCCTTGTACACTCAGAGCAAATACTTGAATGGTAAGTCCCTCAGGCCACCAACAGACACACTGGGACAGATATACAAGCTCCCAGTATGTGCACAAGGGTAACTATGCTCCCTCTAGAACCAGGACTAGTGTTCTACACTGGGAGCATGGGCTTGCATCATGCCCAGCCAGTGATGGTTGGAGGGGGGCATAGCCATGGCACCAGGAGATCCTACCACTTTTAAATAGTCTTTTTCTTGATTTGGTGCTTTCCCTGTTACTATAGACCTTTAACTTATTTATGGAGTTTTGATAAAGATGTTTCTTCTACTTCTTACTGGTTGTTCAAAGTTTCTGATGGGGGAAGGAGCCCTGAATTATCTCATTTTGCCATCTCGATCCAGGCTGTTTATGTTAGCTTGTGGCACTAAAGGGAATTTCTGTCATATCACTAGCTGTATTCAAACTTAAGGAACAGATAGCTCAGGGACTATCACACATTAAATATTAAAATGTGCAGGGTGCAACAAAAGATTACGAGTCAAATGAAGAAACAAGAAATCATGGCCCATCCAAAGGAAAAATATAAACTTTAGAAACTATCAACGAAGAAGACCAGGTTTTAGACATACCAGACAAAGCTTTAAAAATGTGTCTTCAATATGCTCAAAGAGTTAAAGGAAAAATCAGAGAAAGAAATAAGTATATCAGGAAAATGATAAACAAATAAAATGAGAATCTTGGTAATGAGATAGGAATTATGAAAAGGAAGCAAACAGTAATACTGGGGTTGAAGACCACAATAACTGAAATTTTAAAAATTCCTTACAGAGATTCAACAGCAGATTAGAGCTGGCAGAAGAAAACATCAGTGACCTCAAAGAGAAGACAATTGAAATGATGCAGGCTGGGGAGTAAAAAGAAAAAAGAATGAAGAAAAGTGAACAGTGCCAAAGAGACCTGTGGGACACCATGAAACTTAAAAATATTTGCATTATGGAAGTCCCAGAATGAAAAGAGAGAAAGGAGAAGGGAGAAGAAGGAATACTAAAAGAAATAATTGTGAGAAAACTTCCCAAATTTAATGAGAGCCATGAATATATACATTCAAGAATCCCAATGTATCCCAAACTGGATAAACTCAAAGAGAACTATTCCCAGATACACTGTAATCAAACTGTTGAATGCCAAGGACAAGGAGAGAGTTCTCAAAGCTGCAAGAGAAGATAACATGTTATGTACAAGGGAGCACTAACAAGATTTCATATCAGAAACTATGGCAGCAAGAAGGCAAAGAGATGAAATATTTAAGGTGCTTGTATTAGTCTGCCAAAGGGGTGCTGATGCAAAGTACCAGAAATCTGTTGGTTTTTATAAAGGGTATTTATTTGGGGTAAAAGCTTACAGTCCCAAGGCTGTGGAAAGTCCAACTCAAGGCACCATAAGAGATGCTTTCTCACCAAAGCCAACTGCCACGTGTTGAAGCAAGATGGTGGGTGATCTCTGCCTGGTCTCTCCTTCTCCTTGGGGAATCCTCTTCCTCTTGAGCTCTGTGGGCCCAGCCTCTTGAGGCTTCATGCTTAAGTGATCCAGTAGTTCTCTGTCTCCTGGCATAGGGCTTGTTTCTTTCAGGATCTTCTATATCAGTCTCGGCTGTTCTGCTCTCTTCCCAATTTCAGCTGTAAGCTATCAGGCAAAATGGCTCATCTGTCCCCAGGACCTCAGCTGTTTAAGCCTTCTCCTTTCTGTCACATGGCAGGATAAAAAATGTCAGAGCTCTCTCTTCCTGTGTCTGTCTGAGTGAGAGTCCCTTTATTTCGGACCCAGCAAGGGGGCAGGGACTCAACCTGAGTCACACCTACTGACGTAGTCAAATCAAAAACCCTAAATCAATCTTAACAGGTTATCTAATCAAAGCCCCTTCAACTGAATTTAATGCAATCAAAGGGTATCACACCCAGAGGAATAGATTAGTTTACAAACATAATCTTTCTCTTTTTGGGATTCATAAAATAATCTCAAACTGCCAAAGTGCTGAAAGAAATAATTGCCAACCAAGAATTTTATATCCAGTGAGACTGTCTTTCAAAAATGAGGGTGAGATAAAGACATCCCCAGATTAAAAAAAGAAAGAAAAAAAGCTGAGGGAGTCCATCACCACTAGACCTCACCTATAAACAATGCCAAAGGCAGTTCTTCAGATTTGAAAGGAAAGGACACTAGACAATAGATTCAAGTGACATAAAGAAATAAAGATCTCTGGTAAAGATAACCATATGGGTAATTATAAACACCAGTACTACTGTATTTTTACCTGTATCTCTACTTTTCACTTCTTACAGACCCTAAAATGCAAATTCATAAGAAGTAATGATAAATCTATGGTTTTGGGGACACACTGAATAATAATATAAATTGTAACAATTACTACAAAAAAGGGGGAGGATAGAGGAGTATAGAAACATAGTTTGTGCATGCTATGGAAGTTAAGTTGGTATCAAATCAAACGTGATTGTTATAGATTTAGGATGTTAAATTTAAGACCATAAAGAAAATATCTGAGAACTATACACAGAAGGAAATGAGAAGGGACTCAAAATGGTTCACTCCAAAAAAAAAAAAAAAAG
>JAQZBX010069116.1:0-15631 GCA_029593785.1 Cabassous unicinctus | reverse complement strand
TTTAAAAAAAAAAAAAAGAAAGAAAGAAAGCCTCGTTAGGGGTGCAGCTACTGTGGAAAGCAAGATGGAAGTCCTCAAAAAGTTAAAAGAGAACTAACATATGGCAACAGCAATTCCACTTCTAGGTATATACCCGAAGAAAGTGAAGACAGGGTCTCAAACAGATACTTGTACACCAAAGTTCATAGCAGCTTTGTTCACAACAGCCAAAAGCTGGAAACAACCCAAGGGTCCCTCAACAAATGAATAGATAAACAAAATGTGGAAATACACAAATGGAATATTATTCTGCCATAAGAAAGAATTATATTATGAGACATGCTGAAACATGGAAGAAACTTGAAAGCATTATGCTCAGTGAAATGAGCAAGGCACATAAGGACCAATATTGTATGATATCACTTATAAGAGACGACTAGAAATAGCAAATTTGCAGAGATATAAAGCAGATTGGAGTTTACAAGGGGATGGGGGAAGGAGAAGTGTTTGTTTGGGGTGGGGGGAGCCCCATTAGGGAGGATGGGATAAACTGTATTCTCTACTGGGGCAAGTAAACCTTTCCTTGAGCTTCCTAGCAGGGCTGGGACAATGGTCAGATACCCTGAGGACACCCAGGCATGGTGTCCCAAGCCCAACCCATAACAACTCATCACAGAGAGTCCCTATGGCTTGAAAAGCAGCAATTTTACTACTTAAGATTTAGCATCTGACTTAAGATTAGGATTTCTGGATTTCAGATTGTTTGTCCACTGTCTTCCTCAAGAGGGTCTTCTCTGCTGGTTCTTGGTGCTGGACGCCGTTTCTTCCGGAGATTTCTAGTGTG
Organism: Cabassous unicinctus; assembly: GCA_029593785.1. NCBI lineage: Eukaryota > Metazoa > Chordata > Mammalia > Cingulata > Chlamyphoridae > Cabassous > Cabassous unicinctus. Next base: position 14,808 of record JAQZBX010069116.1, on the reverse strand, counting down.
TGATGGAAATGACTCCTCTTGGACCATGTCTCCGGGGGCAGAGACACACCATCTTACCATAGCTGGAACCCTCAGTTGGTCTTCTGCTCTGTTCTCTCTTCTCTCAGCTGTCACAGGCCAAACCAAAGAGCAGGGCCGGGACTCCGGTGAGGTGAGCCAAGCCCCTGCGGCGCAGAATTTAAGGAGACACTCACTTTCAGATTAGTGCAAGTGCCGACTCTGCTTTGAGTAACTCAATTGTTTGCACCTAAATGCCATTAGGAAGACAAACAACAAACTCTTACTGAGATGGGAGTCCTCCCTTGGCACTATGGTTCCTGTTTTTGTTTTGTTTTACTTGTTTGCTGTTTTTTAAAACTCTATCCCAACCCTCCTATTTGGAGAGCCTCTCGCAGCAGGATGCAAACTCTGAGTTGGATTCCTGGTACTTGGGAGTATTTTATGCCTGGCCTATGGAGACAGAAAAGGAAAGGGTGTTTAAATGGGTCTACCAGGGGCAGGGGCAGGGGGACAGACAACGGGAAAGGGTGAACATGGAAGAAAAGGGGGTAATGGGAATCAGACAGTGGCAGTTAGTTATATATGCTCTGTTAGGAGCTATTTTGTAAGTGAAGGGGGGTGGATAGATGGGGGAATGCTCCCTGTTGACTTCTTCAGAGATCAACGGCCTGAAAGCCCCAGCACTGCCAAGAACGGATATTTCTTTCTTATGGAAGGAGATGAAATGAATAGATTTTGAGCATCATTCTTAGGCCAGGCATGCCAGTGGCTCCTCTCTCTCTTCAGGCTGCTCCTGTTATTTTGCCTGCCAGGTACTCCCAGCTGGAAGTGTTTGGATCTACACACCTGAAGACCTGAAATCTATTGTAAGACTTGAATGCCCAGGAATAAGAAGCTAGAAAGCAGGAACCTGCAGTGCTCTCTGAGCACCAGATTCAATCCTACCCTGGATTTGGTCACTTGGGGGAAATGTGGGCTGCCTTCGTCTGGGCTAGATGGAACTGCTCCAATGGCAGCCCTGTGAGCCCCAGATGAGTGGGCAGGGCAGGGAGAGTGGCCTTTGCCAGGACACCAAGGAAAATGCCAACAACTCAGGAGGTAATATACAACAACCAGCCAGAGCAGAGGGAGGCCGGCGTGTTGGCTACATGTCATAAGGGATCCTCAAGAAAAGGCCCAAATGGGGCCTGAAAGCCCCAGCACTGCCAAGAATGGATATTTCTTTCTTATGGAAGGAGATGAAATGAATAGATTTTGAGCATCATTCTTAGGCCAGGTATGCCAATGGCTCCGGGCCTCCTCCTGAAAATGGGCTGCATGGCTGCTTTAATGGAGACCCCAAAAAGTCTGCATAGCTCCTACTTAGAGCTAAGTTAAGAAAAGTAGTTTGCTTGATCTTAGTGTATTTAAATAGATGAGGGAGAAACTTGTCTTTCTGTATGCCAAAGAGGCACAGGAAGTTGTCTCTGAATTTAACCATGAACTCATAATTTCTGTCCTGGGGAGAGTAATCAAGGGATCAGAACACCCCCGCCCTTTGCCAGAATGGTGGTCTCACGTTCCTAATGGGTAGCCTGGGAGCACAAGACTATCTAGGCTCACCCCTCCTCCCCCAGCAATCCTGAGTAAGCCATGGCAACTCTGGGGCCAGGCAAAGGGCTGGAAGCAATCCAGGGCTGGTCTGGCATCTCCATAATGCCTGCAGGACCCAGGCTCCTTTTGACTTTCTCCTCTGCCACCCTTGGCTTTTGACCTCCTGGCTGCAAGACGGCTGTTTTCCCTTCTGGTTCCACATCTGCATTTCAGGCCCAAAGAAAGAGAAGGGTGAAAGGCAAAAGGCAAAGGCACATGCCAACTAAGCCAGCCCCTTGAACAAGCTTTCCCCAAAGCTCCAACCAGAGGGTTTTCCTTCCATCTCATTGGCCACACCGGGTCCATGACTGTCTCTAGCTGCAAGGAGGTCTGGGGAACTAGGCATTTTCAACTAGGCATAGTGATTCTTAGAATAAAAACTGTACTGTGTTGATAAGGAAGAAAGGGAGAATGACTTTTAGGAGGCAACTAGCAGTCTGAGGGCAAATGAGAAGAACCATGGAAGGGCTTCAAACAGAGAAGGGGCATGGATAGATTTGTATTTTAGAAAAACCTCTGTGGCAGCTGTGCAGAGGGGGTTGACCTGAGGAGAAAGAAAATCAGTTAAGAAGCTACCACAACAATCCAGTGAGGAGGGATGGGGGCCTAGATTGAGGGGTAGGGGGGTGGCAGTAAGGTATTCAGAGGAGGTAATGGGTTCCAAAGATACTCAGGGGCATCACTTCCTGTCTGGATTTTGGCAGTGGTTGGCAGGGGGAGGGTGGGAGATGTACAGGATGAGTCCTCTTTGAGGGCTTGAATCACTGGAAGCCTCCATGGAGATCCAGGAGAAGAAACAGGTTTTGGGAGACAAGATGATAGTTCAATATTGCACATTTGGAGTTTGAAGAGCCTGCAGGATGTGTAGGTAGATAAAAGAGGAGAAAGCTTGTCTCAAGCTGGGCCTTTTGGGATTGGTTTGTGACCTCTTTGGGGAACTTGAGGCTTAACTGGAGATAGACTGCTCTGAGTGCCCCACTTTCTCTTGTGTGTGGCTCAGGAAGCAGGTGGAAGCTACTGTCTAGAAAGAACGCATTGAGACAACTCTCCAACCTGAGTTTTTCTGGTCTGGGCAGGGACCTCTAAGAAGCCTCCCACCCCATTCCTGAGGACCCAGGGACAACCCGAAAAGCATTCTCTGAAGTAAGGAAACTCCTGTGTGCTGAGATGGTTAGGCTAGCTCTTTGCTTGGGACCAAGTGTCCAAGTTTAGCTGAGCTGAGTCCTGCAGAGATGCTGACTATGCCCTGCCCAAGCTGTCTCCCCTTTCTGGCAGATCAGGGCCCTTTCAAGCCACTGCTTCCAGGAATGGGAGCCGATACCCATTTCCTTCCCAGCCAGACTGTAAGTCCTCTGGAACAGGAGGTGTGTCACTGCCGCAGGGAACAAAGCACAGGGCCGACACTCGGTGCAGGGAAGGAAAGTGAGTTGAGTTTCCTCTAGATAGGTTCAAATGCCACTTACAGGGTCCTGGTTCCCTCAACCCAGGAACACTCAGCTGTGCATCTCCCCCAGGTTGTTGGACCTGGTGGGGGCTATTCTTCCTGAGACCTGTGAGGCCAGGCTCATGCTGGGCAGGAGTGACAGGGACAGGGGAGCAGTATGGAAGAAAGGATGTTCTTTCCTTATCAAGCTGAGTTGATCGGAGGCTGATGACCTCTGGACCATTTGACCAGGCCTTGATCCCCAACCCTCACCCCTATCCCTAGGCATTCACAGGGACACAGCTGCTATCAAACTTATATTCAGAAACACATATGCACATAGACTCAAATATAGAGAATGGCTCGCATGTGTTCACAAAAACATATGCCCACGCACTCCCCCTTGCCCCCTCCCCCCAATACACCATATTCACAGTTAAGCTTGAGTTCAGGACTTAAATTCAAGGGGGCAAATCCTGGTTCCTCCACTCAATAACTGGGTGTCCAAAAGTACGTCACTGAATCTCTTTGTGTTTCATTTCCTTATCTGTAAAAATGAGGATAATAAAAGGCATTCACCTCACTGAGTTGTTGTGAAGAGTAAATGGGATAAATGGTGAAGACCTTAAAATAGTGGCTGACACATAGGAAATATTCAATGAATAGTATCACAGTATCACATTATGTGTATCCATGCAGAGACACCCTGTATTGACACTTATTTCCTAAGCCCATTCCTATACTGCTGCCATCACATGGCCGTGACCCTGGCAACAGCACAAGGTTGGAGTCCCTTCAGCCCTCTGAGCCTCAGTTTTCTCATCTATAAAATGGGGGTGCTATTATTTACTCTGTGAAGCTATTTTGACACTCTAAAGAGGCCCAGCATGGAAAGTTCCTAGCCAAACCCTGGCCCACAGAAGCCTCCCTACACTTCACTGTGTGAAGAATAAGTCCAAGAACAGGTGTAGGGGCCCAGCGGTGTTCTGGGGAGGCACACAGCCTAGGGACCAAGGCAGGTCTCACTTCCATCTCCTCCCCAGGCAGGAGCTGGGCCCTTTAAGGACAGAGCCTGAGGTTATGGGGTATCAGGCCTGCTCCCCTTTTGCCTGGCATGGGGCTGGGGGCAGGGCTGGCCTGGTGGCTGTGGGTGGAAGGAAGAGAGGAAAACCAGCTCGGTGGAAATTGCCCTGTGGTTGGCTCAGGCGCCCACGACACTGTATTTATAGAGAGCTCCCTGCAACTCTCAATTCCTAGCAGCCGAGTTAACCCTTTCCAGGCCGCCGTGCCGGTCCGGTGCAGAGGGAAACACCGAACTGGGGTCAGACAGCGGGATTCTAGCCCTGGCTGTGCCGCCAACCACCTGCATGGGGAGGAGGGGAGGAGGTGTGGTGGTGGTGGTGATGGACCCTGACCAGTCACCTGCCCCCTCTCACAGAAAATAAACTTCGGATCTTGCAACTGTGGGAACGGGCTGGGGGATGGGCAGTTATTAGACCAGCGCCTTCGGGTCTGGACTGGGGGAGTGGTGCGGGGGCAGGGCCCAGGCCAGTGCCCGGCCCAGCGGGCGGGCTCAGCGCTTCGCCCTAAACCGCTGCCGCGGGGCCAATCCGGCCTCTGGGGCGCACCCGGGCAGCCTTTCCGGGCCCGCGGCTTCCTCCAGCCCGCCCCGCCCCTCGGGCTCCCGGGCCGTCCCCCGGCCCCATTCGGGCCTGTCCTCGCGGCGGCGGTGGCAACTAGGCTGCGCTCCGCCGCGTCCCCGAGTCTCGGGAATCGGCGTGCGCGGTGAGCGTTTGCGTGGCGCGGGAGGGCCTCCGGGGTAGGGAAGGCCTTTGTCTGCGGCCGTGCCTGGCCCGGGAGGCCGGGGCCGGGCGGCGTTCGTGCTGCAGGGTTGCCATAGCCGGGAGTGACGCGTCCGATCCCTCGCGCGGGCATCCGCACTCCAGCCCTCTCCCCAGATCCCACGGTGGCCTCCAGGCACGTGAGCCCTGTGAAACCCCCGGGCCGAGTCCCGGGCTCTAGGGCCCAGAGGGAGCGGAGGTTGCCAGACTCCAACCCCGGCCCCAGCCTAGACTCCCCTTGTCTCCAGAAGAGTGGGGGCTGGGGCGCTGTCGGATCTGCCGGCACCCGGGAAGCAGCTGGAGGAGGCTGGGTGGGTGATTGTGATTACGGAGGTCCTGGGTGTGGAGCTCCCCTCTGAATGGAGGCAGATCTGGCACTGTTGATGAGTCTGAAAAGCTTAACAAAGCCACTTGCTGGTGTTAGGAGGGACGCAGATCCTTCAGGACCCTGCAGAAGGAAACGCCCTGAGGTTAATAGACCACCGACTGGGGGCGGGGGTGGTTGCGGGGGTGAGGTGGGGGGATCCACTCAGGGCCTGAAGGAGGAGGGGTTTCACAGGCGCAAGTGGGCTCGAGAGGAATGGATTCTGGATGCCGGCCAGGGTGGAGGGGGTGAATAGGTGTAGGGGGAGGAGGTTAATAGGGGGTGGCGCAGTTTTGGCTTAGGAAGTCTTCAGGAGATGGTGGATGAGGGGGGATGGAGAGGAGATGGGAAATACTATGGAAGGTGGGGACCCAGAGTGGGGGGCACACTAGAGGGCAAGAGATTGAATCCCAGCGTCCCAGGCCAGGCTAGGCTAGAGAATTGGTAGCTTTGAGGATCTAACACAGTGGACTGCCAGAAAGGGGGATTTATTTCTAAGCAAAACCTGCTTTAATGAGAAATGTGTGATGGATGACTCAGATATGGGTCTATCATCCAGGGGAAATGTTAAGCAAATGTAAGGCAAAGAAGATGTCAGGGGATTGTTTGACTTGATAGAGAAAAAACTATTTAGCTTCAAATTGGATATGGTAATTGTAAATAAGTCTGATTTCTTCATTAAATTAAGGCTTTTTCTTAAAAGCACATTTTTAGCAGTTAGTTTCTATATTAGAATGTAGTGAAGTTGTTTTGTCTCTAAGAAAGTTCTTTATTTAGTTCGGCCTCCTCTCTAATTCCCTCTGGCTTCCCAGAAATCCCAAGGAAATCTGATGCCCTGCAGCCTTCCTTATCATTTGGGGGTTTCCAAAAAGGTGGGGCACTTTTGGAGGGGGACGGATTGAAGTCTGAACTTGAAACTGAGTCTAAACTTGTTGGCCTGGGTTGGGCTGATCTGAGTGGCAGGGAGGGGTGGAGGGCTTTGGGGCTGTGGGGAATGAAGTGGCGGCTCATAATATTTCCAGCATTTTGGGGAATGAGAGTATTTAGGGTGAGTACATTTCCCTGAAATCTGGAGTTCTGGAGCGTGAGCACTAACACTATGTTAGTGTTGAGCATGGAAACCTTTCTCCCCCTTATGATATACATCCCCGTTTGCTTAAATGGAGTGTCCTGATGTCAGTGAATTTTTCTTTATGAATTTGGGTCAACACTGAACATCAGTTTTCACACTAAGGGGTTGTAATGTATGGGAGACTCTTGAAGGAACAGCTTTTGCTCCTTCCTGCATTAAGCACTTTTTTCGGTCCTGTGACTGGTCTTTGGAGTTCTGTCTCCTTGGTGACATCACTGGTGGTTTCTCCTGCCTGCCTGCAGTGAGCTTTCCAACTTGCTGCCACTGGACTCCTGTGTTCCCAGAAATCAGACCTTCCAGCTTGGTAGACAGTGAGAAGGCTGTGTTAATGCAAGGCTGAGAGGTGAGAAGAGGTGTTGGGTTTTGAGGATCCAGTTTTCTTCTGGCCCTGGCCCTCTTCAGCTACGCCTGGTTGCCCGAGGAAAGCAGGTTGGCTGAAAGTCTGAGCTGTTCAGATGCCTGACAGCTCGGTTGGGTGCTTTGGTGTTCATGGAAAGGAGGTAGAGAAGTGCTGTCCCTTCAAAGTAGTCCTCTAGGGAGCTGTGTCTTTATTCTGGTGAGGTTGATTTCTGTGGGAAGTCCCCCATTCTCTGGGATAGCACATCTTCATTTTTCAGGATTTGGATTTGACATTGAGCCGGGCAATACTGTTTGGGGTCAGGGATGCAAGGTGATGAGTTAGGATTCCAGAGCAGCCAAAGAGACTCCTAGAAAGTATTGTAAAATAAATATCTGGCCTGTTGCTGGCTGATTTTTGGTTGGACATGTGGTGTTTGGGAAGTATGAAAAAAAAAACAAAAACCCAAATCAAAGCAGCCTCTGAGATTATGACCACTTGAGGTGGCCAAGCCCGTGGACCTGAGTCATGGGGTCAGGGGAGGAGGAGGAAGGGCAGGGAGGATGATGTCACTGCCCATGAGCTTTTCCCTTGAGTGGGTGGAGACTCCTCCTTGCTGTCCTTTTCCCACGTCCCCAGGGCAGTTGCAGGGAGGTCCACCAGCAGTGGGGGAGGATACAATCCGAGGGGGCTTGAGGGAGATAGGGTGGAAACCGGTCCATATGATCCTTGAGTAACTTCTGGTCTTGCTGGCTCAGAATGCACCAAATATCTGGGAGAGGGCCACATGTGCTGTTATATAACCCTCCCCTGCCACCCCGAGTCCTGCCACTCTTCCAGGTGGCAGTATTGAATTTTGGGGGTGGGGTTATGCTGCGTGCTTAATAGACATCATCTCATTTAATCATCATAGGAGTCCTGTGAGGCAGGGTACCACTAGCACCGTTGTACAGATGGGGAAACCGAGGCTAAGAAAGGGGAAGCAGCATGCCCCAAGACACACAGCTGGCAAGTGGTGGAGCTGGGTTGCAAGCCCAGGGCTGTCTGCCTCCAGAACTGGCTCCTTCTGCTTATTCTGGAGCCCTGCAGGATGTGCTAAGGGTCCTCACAGGGAGGCAGAGAAGACTCGGTCTGGGGAGCCTGGCAGAGGGCAGGTCTGACTTGGGACACCTAGAGACTAGCCGCCCTCGCTGCCCAGCTGGGACCATTACTGGAAGTTCTTGCTGTACCAGAGGTCTGGTCCTCACCACACTGGTGCCTCCAGCAGTCCCTCCTCTCCCCTGTTCTGACCACTGCTTCCAGCTGCTGCCCCCATTCTTCTCCCTAATGCCTTTGGACATTTGACCTTCCTTAGTGGATAGGCCAAGGATGTTGGAGGGAAGCCCTCTGGGAGTAGGAATGAGAAGCATTTCTTGTTACAGAGCCTTAGAGCAGGGAGAGGTGCTGCCTCAGGGGGTCAGGGGCCCCAGGTCACCTCTAAGATCAACCCTTTGGAATATGCTTGGGGGAGGCCCATGTTGGGTGACATGGGTGCCATAGCAGCTGAGCCATGATGCTTGGGGCTGGGCCCTGGCTTCTGGGAGGGAGAAAGAGGGGGAGGACCACCAGGAATCCGGATGTGGAGCAGCACAAAGGAGATGTTCGCTGGGGCTGTGGGGGGGGGGGTCAGTGCAGAGGGGCCGGGAGGCCATGCCCATGGCAATAACCTCAGCCATGGTAATAATAATTACTACCATCTTGGTGCTGGGCTTCCTAAATCCTCTGCATACCTGGTCCTATTTTATTCTCACAGGAACCCTGTAGGGTAGGGATTGTTATCCTTGTTTTTCTGAGATGTGGGAGTTTCAAAGGGATTAAGTAACTTAATCCCTTTGAAATTGGTCTTGTGGCCAGCAGGGTCTCTGAGCCAAGTATGATTCCAGGGCTGCCTGCTCCGGAGCAGCTCATGCCTGGGATCTGGGGCAGGCAAGGCAGCAGGCAAGGTGATTCCATTTAACTGGTGAGGAATCGAGGCCTGGGGCACTTGTGAGCTGGGCTCTTGGGCAGCCTGCCTCCCCCTCCAGGCTCGGATTCCCATCTGTACAGTAGGTGTGGAGGTGGGAATTGGATCAGGAACTCCACAGCTCTGAGGGCTGGTAGAGGCTGCCACGTTCCTGAGAAAGGCTTCTGGGAGGAGTGGGATTTCCAGGCATGTTTAGGTGGACACCCAGCAGGCCTCAGCAGATGTCGTGTGCATGCCAGGTGTGTGTGCCATAGGCCTGCCAGTGACTGACCCGGGGCCAGTGCGCTGACTTGGTCTCGAGCTCTCATCCCTTCCTCTTGCCCTTCCCCTCCTCCCCATCGCTTCTTTGGGCTGGACCCTCTCCAGGCTCAGTGCAGCTTTCACTCTTTTCAGGGCTCTGTGCCTCCAGTGGTGTGTGGGGGTTTGTGTGCACACAGGTGTGCGCCCATATGCACATGTAGGGCAGTCCTCAGCCTTTGCACACACTCCTGGTTCTAAGATGGTGTCACGCTGCCCTGCCAAGTGGCTCCAGGGAGCTCAGAAGATGCAAACTCGTTTGGGGTGGGACCCGGCCAGAAGCGGGGTGTCAAAGGCAGGCCAGCTGCTGCGGCAAAAGTCTCACCATGCTCTGGGACCTGCTCAGACGGTGGATTCTGAGGCTTTGGCTCCTTCAGGTTCTGATGCTTTGACCTCAGGGTGGAGAACGGTGATGTGGGCTGCTCGGCTGGGCTGGCCCTGATGACACACTGCCATCCTGACTCACACGGAGATCACTTTGAGAGCAAGAACTGATTTCTTCTCTTGAGTGGGATCACGGGGCTGGGAAGCAGTGCCCGGAGCGCAGCTGTAAACACAAAAGGCCCAAACTGACTCAGCTGATCCGGAAAAGGGAAGGAGAAAGGAGAGAAAAGGGAAGGAAATGGAAAAGGCTTCTTCCCAGGAAACCCTGAGACCCTCCCCCCCTTCTCTCCCCAGGCCCCTGCCCATTCACAGAGCACTCAGTAGTAGTACTTAGGTCAATTTAAATGGATCTGCTCAGTTGAGTCTCATAAGCATCCTACAAGGGTAAGAATTATAGCCCCCATTTTAAAACGAGCAAACAGGCTCAGAGAGGATATGTCCCCCAAATCACTGCACTGAGAAGGATCTGAACCTGCGCTGCCAATTTCACAGTCGCCTTCCTGAATGTCAGGGCTCACTTCTTCCAGGGTGCCTCTCGCCCCAGCCCAGCCTCTGAACATGATCCCAGCACCAAGTGGTGACTGGATCCAGAGAGGGCAAGTTGCTTGCTCCTGGGAGCCCAGCAAGTTAGTGATGGAGCCAGCTCTAAAATCCATGTAATGTATTTGATGTTGCTTTTTTCTTTTGTTAATTGCAAAAGAATGACATGCTCATTGTCAAAATTCTAGAAATGGTATAGTGTAGAAAGTAGAAGTAGACTCCTGTGCTCATTCCCACACCCCAGGGTTGAGTCCACTATTAGGCTTCCAGACCCTTTCCCCATATACAAACATTCACCTATCCATCTCTCTGAATCTCTCCACACACATGCACACACACACACATTCATCAAACACTGCACTGAGCCCCTATGACGTGCCAGTTGCTGGCTAGAATTAGGGATACATTGGTAAATAGGGAAGACATGGTTCCTTCTCAGGGAGGTTCCAGCCTGAGATGAGGAAAACCAACTGAGTGCAGTGAATAATAGGGACCCCTTGGAGTGACAGACTTCTGACCCTGCTTTTCTGCCAAGGTGACCCTCGGGAGAAAGAGGTGTCACCATGTCATCCAGGAAGGAGAAACTGTTTTGCAAAAGTCCTGAGAGAGTCCTATGTTGTAGGAACTGCAAGACGCCCACTGTGGGGGTGGGGTGGGCAAACGATAGCCCTGGGATTAAATATTGAGGGTGAGGGAAGGTAGAGGTGACATGATGAAATTTACGTTTTTAAAGCAATTATTCTGGCTGCTGAGGAGAGTATAGAATTGGGGGCAGAGGGTGGGGTAGGGTGCAGAATAAGAGAGAAAGTGGAGAGACCACAGAGGAGGCTTTTGCAGTCACCCAGGCAGAAGATGGTAGCAACTTGTAAGGCTAAAAAGAGAAGCAGAGATGGAGAGAAGAGAGGAGAGAAGCAGAAAGAGTGAAGCTATATCAGGGGTCAGCAAGCTTTTTCTGCAAAGGGCCAGATAGGAAATATTTTGGGCTCTGTGGGCCACCGCATCTCTGTTGCCTGCCTTGCTGCTGAAAGCAGCCATAGATGATATATGTAAATGAATTGGCATGACCATTTCCAATGACTCTTTATTAATAAACGCTGAAATTCAAATTTCATGCGATTTTCATGTGTCACAAAATAGTATTCCTCTTTTGATTTTTTCCCAACCATTAAAAAGTGTAAAAACCATTTTTAACTGGTGAGCCAAATAAAAACAGACCGGGCTGGATTTGGCCCTTGGGCTATAGTTTGTAGACTCCTGACATATATTTTGGTGTTAGAAATGGCTCTCCTTGATGATGGATTGTAGGGTGGGAGAGACTCCAAGGTTTCTGACTCGAGGAAATAAGGTGGATAGTGGTTCCTTTAGCAAGTGGGAAAGACTGGGGGGAGAAATTCAAGAGTTTGATCAGGGACATGTTAAAAGTGAGATGCCTGTGAGTCACTTGAAGAGAGATGTTAAGACAGTTGGATTTAAATTTGGAGCTTGGTTGAGAGATGTGGACTGGAGAAGTAAATTTGGGAGTTGCCATCACATAAATGATATTTAAAGCCATGGCAGTGGGTGAAATCATCTAGGAAGAAAATTGTAGAGAGAGTTGAAAAGAGAGCTAGGAACAAGGCTCAGGGAACTGCTGCATGCGGGGTTCAGTGCAGGAGAAGGAAGGGCCTACGATGAGGTGGAGGTGATACCGACATAGAGATATGGGTGACTACATCTGGATAGCTCCATGGGACTTTACCTTTTGTTAAATCAGAAATGGAATCATACATATTGCAACGTAATCTTTTCATTCAACTGTATGTCATGGATTTATTTCCATATTAATACACATTCTTTTGAAGAGCTCTAAACTTATTCCATTGTGTCGATGTGCCACCATTAATTTACCAGTTCTCTCTTGTTTACACTCTTTGTTACACTACCAATGCTATTGCAGTGAACAACCCTATCTGGGTATTTCTTTCTTTCTTTCTTTTTTTTTTTTTTTTTTTTTTTACAAACCGGGGGCTGGGAATTGAACCTGGGACCTTGTATGTGGGAAGCCGGCGCTCAACCACTGAGCCACATCGGCTCCCCTGAGTTGGTTTTTTCGTTTGTTTTGCTTGTTGTTTGCTTTTGTTTTTTCTAGGAGGCACTGGGAACCGAACCTGGGACCTCCCGTATGGGAAGCAGGCGCTCAACTGCTTGAGCCACATCTGCTGCCCTGTCTGGGTATTTCTGAGTGCTGGTGCTAGTGTTTCTATAAAGCGGGGGTAGGCTAACTACGGCCCATAGGCCAGATCTTTGCCACCTGTTTTTGTACAGCCCATTAGCTGAGAATGGTTTTTACATTTCTGATGGTTGCAAAAATCATGTGGCATGTGAAAATTATATGAAATTCAAACTTCAGAGCTCATAAATAAAGTTTTATTGGAACACAGTTATGCTCATTCATTTATGCATTGTCAGTGGCTGCTTTTGTGCTGCAATGGCAGAGTTGACTAGTTCAGCAGAGACTGGATGGCCTGCAAAGCCTAAAATATATACTCTTTGGCTCTTTACAGAAAAACCTTGCTAAGCCCTGCCTGACCTGATCCAGAACCAGCAGCAGGTCCGTGCACAGGTGGAGTGGAGTGTTTTGAGCAGCTCCAGGAAAGGTACGATCTAGAAAAAAATCTATTCCACCCAAAATTCCACCATGGCTCTTTCTTTCCTCCTTTGAATAAATTATTGCCCTTTTAAAATATCTTCTTTTAAAATGTGAACTTTCTCAGCAAGGTTGACAATTACCTATCTACTAATTAACCAAATGATGTTGAGCCTTCCTATAGCAATAATGTCACTCCTCTACTTAAAATCCTTTGTTCCCTATTACCTACAAACAAAACTCTTCTCCTGTAACTGCCATCTTGCATGTCATGCCCCAGGCCCATACTGAATTGCTTGTAATTTCTCCAACTTGCCATGCTGCTTCCTACCTCAGTGCCTTTGCACGGGTTTCTCTCTCTGTTTGGAATGCCCTTTCCCAACCTAACCACCTGGGTTGCTGCTCATAGTTTTTTAGGACTCATCTTTGGGGTTGCGTTGTCTCTGAGGTACCTCCAAATAGCCCTCATGGTGTCTTATGTAGTGTCTTATGTAGCTAGACTGAACTGCAATGGTCTGTGGGCATGTCCATCTTCCTTATTAGAAGGCAGTCCTCTAGAGGACAGGCACAAAGTGTATTTATCTCTCTGTTCCCAGTGCCTGCCTACCAGGCATTCAGTGAATAGTTAACTTGAGTTACTGGATACACGAATGAAGGTGTATTTGAGGACTCCTTCAGTTGCAGGTAATAGAAACCTTGCTCCAACTAGCTTAAGAAAAAAGTATTGGCTCAAGTGTCTGGGCAGTCTAGGTGTGCAGCTTGCTTCAGGCAGAGCTGGATCCAGGAGCTTAAGTGATGTTTTCTGGGCTCTGTATCTCTTTAGCTTTCATCTCTCCCTCTGTTTGAGTTTGGGCCAATTCTTTAGATTGCTGGTAACTCTTTAAATTCCTTTCTAATAGTTCCAGGCCACATCCTTCTGCTTAGCGACCTCAGCAAGAAAGAGAATCTATTCTGATAGCTACAGCAGAAAAGCTCTGGGAAGTTGCTGACTGGATGTGGCTGGACCCACAGGCCCATTCCTGAACTGGTCAGTGAGTGGGGGTGGGACCTCCAATGAGTCAAGTCTGTTCAGTGCCCAGTCCTAGGACTGGGCAATCAGTCCCACTGCAGCCTCCCCAGCACCATATAAGGCGGGCTTCCTACAGGACGGTAGAGCCCCATGATCAGAAGGAACCAGTCTAGAACAAGAGAGGGGCACTCTAGGATAAAGGATATGGAGCAAAATAACTGGGCGCATCGAGACTGGCTACCCAAGACAGAGCGTATCTGCTCAGCTTCTAGTTTGCTTTCCCATCAAGGGAAGAAGGAGCAGAGGTTGTTAAGAAGGAACTGAAGTTCAGGCCAGGTGGGGGGATGATAAAATGCTTTAAATGGATTTGTCTTCTGGCACCAGGGATTGCCTGTTCTGGTGCTGAGTGAACTCGGAGATAACATCTCTGAGTAGCTATCAGGGATATTTCTGGACAGCCTGGGGTGGAAAGTGAGGGGGAGGGGACAGAGGTGTGGGTCATGGCATTCCAGAGTTTCCCACTGTGTGCAGACCAATCTAGGTCCTTAACCTGGTCCCTGACCACCGCCCCCACCGCCCTTTGCCTCATCTCCTCCCAGGAGTGCTGTCTTCCTGGGGTACCCTGTGCATGCCCAATCCTCTGCAACTTTGCTTACGTTGGCCCCTTGGCCTGAGTGAAGTTCTTTCTCACTGGATGAAGTTTAATAGTAACAAATGAAAAACCCTATGCAGCTCCACCCCTCCCCAACTCCATCAGAAGAGGAAGGCAGTAGTGGCTTAGCAGCAGTGAGTATGAATGACGTGTGACCCAATTGGCCACAGAACTGATGGTCACTATTATTTGGGGTTATTTTGGTGGACAGCATGACATGGCTGCCCAATGGTGTCCTCATCGAGGGCAGGGAAGATCAAATACTTGCAGGGCTGGTACAAGGAAGGCGGCAGACACGTTCTGTGCGGTCAATGGGGTGAGTGAGGGCTGAGGTGGGCTGTACTGGGAGGCAGGTTTTGGCTTAGAATAATGTAGCGCTTTCTACCAATGAGAGCTGCCCCACACCAAGTGGACTGCCTTGGGAATATATCACTAGAGGGTGCAGAGGTTGTGGGTGGCCAGAGAGAGGCTTCTCGTTCGGATATCTGGCCATTAAATTCTGCAGTTTCTTAAGGCTTTGTCCCAGGCCCTATTTTCCAAAGACCTCCCTCCGTGATCTTTGGCTTCCA